>QRFJ01000154.1:481200-586981 GCA_006176705.1 Cocos nucifera | reverse complement strand
GACCTGCAAAATAAAGTTCCATTCGGAGTTGGTGGTGCTAGCTCCGATAGGACCCTCCAACGATCAAGTCAGCTCCTCTGGCCAACAGAAATGGAGTGCTCAGGAATGAGAAGTAAGCTTTGAGCTTTAGAGGGGAGAGGAGAACTTAGGGGAAACATATCTGGAGGATCCTTTTTTATAGGCAGAGCTTGATTGATGGTGACAGCTGCAGCTGTCTGGCAGCGGGCCGCTCGAGGCTTGGTGGCTTCGATATGGAGGAGAAGGTGTCGTCAGGCTGATGGTGACAGCCATACCGTCCGATAGTGCCATACTGTTCGATAGCGTCATTTATGGCAGACTGATGGCGACCGTTCGTCGAGATTTAACAGCCGTAGCTTTAAGAAAATAGACGTTGGTTGGTGGACTTTGGCATATATCAATTCCAGAGGAATTCGGACTCCTGAAGAAAATATATTTGATGGAAATTATCCGAGAGTGATCCACTGGAGGAATCCGACTGAGGAAGAAGCCCGCGAGGGGTTCGACTCCTGGAGGAGTTTGACCGAAGAAAAAGCTTGGAAGGAGTTCGGCTCCTATAGGAGTTCGACCGAAGGAGAAGTTTGGAAGGAGTTCGGCTCCCGTAGGCATCCGATTGGAGAAGTGCGGAGGGAGTTCGGCTCCTGTAGACGTTCGATTGAAGGAGCATGGAGGGAGTTCAGCTCTCATGGGCATTCGCCTGAAGAGGCACAAAGGAAGTTTGGCTCTTGTGGGAGCTCAACTGGAGGGGCGTGGAGGGAGTTCGGCTCTCGTGGGCGTCCGGATGGAGGAGTGCGGAGGGAGTTCGGCCCTTGTGGGCATCTGGATGGAGGAGTGCGGAGGAAGTTCGGCCCTCGTGGGAGATCGATTGGAGCTCGACCGCTGAGAAGTTCGATCGATTGAAGGGATTCGGCTAAGACTCGACCGTTGGAGAGTTCGAAAGGGGCTCGACCGCTGAGAAGTTCGGCCGATTGAAAGAGTTCGACTGAGGCTCGATCGCTGGGGAGTTCGAAAGGAGCTTGACCACTGAAGCTCTTTCGTGACCACTGATTGCATTAGGCTGAGCATCAGACTGGACTTCGACAGGAACGAGATTTATCTCTAACAATAATAATTTATATTAATATTTTAATATGATAAATGTATTAATATCTTAAAAAATATTATATTATATTAATATAAATATTAATATATTAATATAAATATTATATTAATATTAATATTATATTCATATAAATATTAAAATAATATTATATTATTGCTATTCAGTATTTTATCTTAACCATCTATGATATTTTACAAAAGTTTAACCATAGATCTTAAAAAGATATCTTGAAAAATAAAAAACGCCACCACTTTTTATTCATGAAAAATATCAAAATCTACTTTCTTCATAAATTTTTATCTTTTATAAAATATAAACATATTTTTTTATATTTTTAAAATTTTAATTAAATAAGAAACTTTTCCTTCATTTTTTGAGAAAATACCTTTTTCCCTCCACTTTTCATTAACCAAACGAGTCCTCATAGCCGGCATTAGACGTCGAGACAAAAGACGCGAGGTGCTGGCCGGCACCACTTCGCTCATCGCTGCAGGGTCAAGGCATGCGTTCTTTGGCAGCTCCAGCCAAACAACGAAGATATTTTTCACAAACGGAAGAAAGCGGCAAGGGGGAAGCAACAAGTAAAATCCCCACGTCGCTCTCATTCATCTCTCGTTCAATGAATATCCTCAGATCCATCGGTCGGCCACCATGACGTTCCAACACCACCTTATTTCTTTAAAAAAGTAAAGAGGATCCCGTAACGAAGGAGATACAAGATAGTAGAAACAAATCAAGAAAACCAAAGATCCCACAATCCATGGCGAATCCTGACGGAGCCGATAAGATAAATACTCCCAGCTCCCTAGATATTGTTTACCCTGATTCCAACCTTATCCCTGATCCTAACCTCCTCATTCGTGTTAATAACCACGGGGGACGGCGAAGAAGAAACCGAGGCGCCCCGTTCCCTTGTCCCCATCGGCTCCACCGCCTTGTCTTCTTGCCACAAATTCTCATCCCGGCCGGCGTACGGGATACTCTGGAACTGGAGCAATTCGGCGAGCAGAGATGGCGAGGTTGGCGGTGGCGTTTCTCTGCATCTTGATGGCCATCTCAGCTTGCAACGGCGGCTACATCCGTTACAATACCAGCGCCGGCCTTGTGGCTGGAAAGCTGAATGTGCACCTGGTCGCGCATTCCCATGATGATGTCGGGTGGCTGAAGACCATTGATCAGTACTATGTTGGATCCAATAATAGCATACAGGTTGGAATTAGAATTTACTTCGAATATAATGTGGTTTCTTGGATTTCTAAGAGAGAGAGAGAGAGAGAGGTGATTTTTTGTGTTTCTGCAATGCGTGCAGGGTGCTTGTGTTATGAATGTGCTGGATTCGGTGGTTGATGCATTGCTGAAAGATCCTAACCGGAAGTTCATTTTTGCAGAGCAGGTTTGTTGTGCAGCCAGACTTTTCAGTTTTCGGTTCTGGATTTTTACGTGATTTGAATTTGGTGCAGCATAGTGTGGTAGGTCCAAGGAGGGAACGGTAGATGTTTTATGTATGTATATAATGTTGAACTGTGGGTTTTGTTACTGATAAGCAGCCGTTTTATTTCTACCAAAATTTTAAACAGAGACAAGGCAAGTTTTTTTGGAGTTCTTGCTCGCCATATTGCTTCCGTTAATGTCTAGCTTGGAACTGGAATCTGTGATGTTACCTAGCCATCTTGCCAGCTACTGCTTATATGATAGTCTCAAATAAAATCAGAAAGAGATATTAAAATTAGATAAGGTCTTAGTTGATGATTGTTCCCAACTATTACGTAAATAGTATGACGAGAAGAAAATGCTAATTTGTTTAATTTGAAGGCTAAACTGGAAATTGTGTATCGACGTCAATTTATTTTTCATGAGGTCTTGAAAGGAGTGCATGCCCCCTTATGTGACATAAATAATTCATTGTGGAAGCATCTTTGATTAGCTTAGATAAGATGCCCTCAAGTATCCTTGGTTAATGACATCAGCAATCAAGTATGCTTGAACCAGTTTATGAGTTGATAAACAGATTTTATGTATGTTAAATCACAAATGGTACACTTCATTCCATCTCCTGTTGAGCAATAAATGTTTCATTACTGCAAGCATTTTGAAAATTAATGCATGCAGTCAAGAAAAGATGCCCTCAAGCATCCTGTCAACATGAAATCTGGGCATCCATTACTTTCACGTCATCTTCTCATCGTATACTCTTTCAGCTCAGCCTTCATGGTTTTGGTGGCTTGGAAGGTATGCGACTTGTAGATTGCTGGAAAAAGAAAATTGAATGCAACCAACTGAAATCTCTTCATTTTCTCATTAAGATGACCTTTATTGAGATTGTATATTAATTTGTGAACATTCTCTTTACGAAGTCTGTCAGTTTGATGAACCACTTGATCCAAAACAAGGATAGGTGCATATGTTTTTCTATTATGCAAAACTCTATATCAAGTGGAGCTCCTGCCAGCCATGCTTTGTCACCCTAACTGAAATGTTGATAAAGAAAAAACAATTATAGAGTGAATAAATATGGAAAAAAAAACCTTCATGAGCTATTGTTAATCAACCTATTACCTATGTGTTTAGTTCCCAGATGTTTAGCAATGAAGAATAACAAGACTTTTACAAACAATTTTTCAGGCTTTTTTCCAGAGATGGTGGAGAGAACAAAATGAGCAAACCCGAGAAGTGATGAGAAAACTAGTGGATTCTGGCCAACTGGAGTTCGTGTATGAAATTTTTTATCTTCAATTTTGTAGCAAGAGTTGCTATTAGTCAGCCATCATTTAATGACCGTGTGTTTGGTTCAGGAATGGTGGCTGGTGTATGCATGATGAAGCCACGGTCCATTACATTGATATGATCGATCAGACAACTCTTGGTCATCTCACAATCAAGAAGCAATTTAACAAGGTCCCTCGAGTTGGGTGGCAAATTGATCCATTTGGACACTCCGCCGTGCAAGGTTACTTGCTCGGAGCAGAGGTAATGTAAAGTTACCGCACCCACCCCCACTCTTTTTCTTTTCTTTTTTTTTCCTCCCCCTCTCTGTCGCATACACTGCATAAAATAGGGCCATATCTGCCATGATTCTCATCATTAACTATAGCGATCGATAAATCACAGAAAATTTATAAAATGTTGTAATCTGCATAACATAAAGCATGGCATGATCATGCTCGTAACTAACTGTTGTATTCGATGAAGCTCACAAACTACAAAAGCTCCATGCAGCTTTGCCCTTTTTCCAGACTACACTTCTCTTCTTAAATTATTTTCTATTCATTTCCCTTTTGGAACGAGCATACTGGTAATCTAATTCGCTTTTCATAGGTTAACCTGGTGGTTCCTCAAACCGTCGACTTAGGATATCCTACATTTTCTTGAAAAATTGGAAGTGATATTCTACTCATGACATATCTATATACTCTAAAATTGTCAGATCAGTTTAATGACGATAACGTGCCCATCTTCAGTTATATAGCTGGTAAAGTTTCAGAAATCATCACACATTCTGTCTCGAATTTTTCTATGATACATGCCTTGAAGTGTGCCTGATCTCTGGTCCAGATACATGCAGCTGGTCTGCATATTTGATTTTGTTACTGTATACTGCAGAGCTCATTTGTGCCATGATTTTTGCCTCCAGCTTGGTTTCGATTCTGTACATTTTGCGAGAATTGATTATCAGGACAGGCAAAAGCGTAAGGTGGACAAATCTCTTGAAGTTATATGGCGTGGGTCAAAAAGTTTTGGTTCCTCTTCTCAGGTTCTAAACTTCTTCTTCTTCTTACTCGTCGTATCCAAATATATACATTTTTTCTCTTGACGTGCTCGGTTGAAACTCCAGATTTTTGCGAACGCCTTTCCTGTTCATTATCGTCCTCCGGAAGGGTTTGGTTTTGAAGTCGATGATGACATCATACCCGTACAGGTATGAATTTTCGGTGAAAGAGATCTGAAGTCGGCTGCATTTTTCCAATGGTCTGATTACAAATTTGCAGGATGATAAACTACTTTATGACTACAATGTCGAACAACGTGTAAATGATTTTATTGATGCTGCGATAACTCAAGTAAGCCTTGAGGTTCTTTTTGCTTTTCTTGAAATTTTACGTAGGAGATCTCCCATTGCTTTGCTTCTCATTACTTAAAATTTATGGATATGTATGGACTTTTCATGCATGCTAATTTCACACTTAAATTAGGCGAATGTGACACGCACAAACCATATCATGTGGACAATGGGTGATGATTTCCAATATCAATATGCGGAATCTTGGTTCAGGCAAATGGACAAACTCATCCATTATGTCAACAAGGTACTTTTTGCTGTAACATATTTAGCTCTTCCGCTCCTCATGAGAAGATATTCTGAGCAGCCCTGTCAACATAGCAGGATGGTCGCGTCCATGCACTATATTCTACTCCATCAATTTATACTGATGCAAAATATGCAGCAAATGAATCTTGGCCACTGAAATTTGATGACTATTTCCCGTAAGTAGTGTTTGTTTTGTTAATTAAACGAAGTTTTTTTTTTTTCCCCAAGAATTTTTTTTTGAAAATAACAGTTGGAGTACCACCAATCATTTCATGGAAATGATGGAAGACTACCCTTGTCAAACACTCGCAACATCCCAAATTTTGAAGTTTGAACATGAGAAATTAGGATGTTTTTGCTGACGCCGGTCGAATCGAAATTACAGGACTGGGTAAAAAATAATTAAATTAATAGTTCATGTAATATCTGAGCTTGCCTGTTAACTCTGCAGATATGCTGATGCAGCAAATGCTTATTGGACTGGGTATTTTACTAGCCGTCCAGCATTTAAGCGTTATGTTCGTATGCTGAGTGGTTACTATCTGGTACAACTGAGATGCATTGCATTGAAGGTTTACCTGGTGTCTTATTTGGTATTGCAAGTTGCTAAAGTATGGCATAACTTATCCTAAATAGGCAGCACGGCAAATCGAATTCTTAGCTGGGAGGACATCATCTGGTCCATCTACCTGGAGCTTAGGAGATGCTTTGGGAATTGCTCAACATCACGATGCTGTCACTGGTACAGCAAAACAGCATACGACAGATGATTATGAAAAACGCCTTGCTTATGGAGCTTCAGAGGTCTGGGGCAATAACCTGCCAATTCCTCTCTCTCTCTCCATCTTGTTTAATACCTCACAAGCTTTCATTATTATCGTATTTCCACTGTGTGTCATTTACAGGCAGAAAAGGTTGTCAACTTAGCTCTTCCATGCCTAACCAATGCAAATTGTGCATCTTCAGCAGTAAATTTCAGCCAGGTAAAGTATTTGCATGTTCCTATATATTATATTAGCTATATTTGTTTAGTGCTACCATCACCATCAGCATATTTAAAGAGTTTTAACTTGAGTCAGGACACATACATGCATTGCAGCCCAAGAATCGCGGACTAAAATAAAATATGTTGTGGGTGATCTATTTACCAAAAGAAGTGATGCACTTTTTTCTCTTTACTGATTGTTAAGAGATTGAGAATTAACAAAGTTTGTTAATTAATTGGTGTAATGGATGGATGATGTGTTGTATTAGTATGCAATGCAAGTTGTGGAGAGTGCATGAGTTAACCGGATCATTTGTTGAATGCACATAGATCTGATATCATGAAAAACTTTATACAAATGATTTGAGGTTGTAAAACAAACATGATGCATCAGTGCTGCTTCCGGCAGGATGGTTCCTTATAAGCCAGTTCAGTTAATGATGATATACCATGCCGAAGAGAACTTTCTGTAAGGTCACCTGATTGCCATTGATACATTCCAATTTTATGTAAGTTTGACGTCTCAAATGCTGAGCTATGCCAGCCCGTTTCTCCTTTGGCATTTATGTTGCTGGGCCACTAATGGCACCCAGCAGCACCACACCTATTGATTGGTTTTTTTTATGTATTTTTAATTTTAAAAAAATAAAGTCCTTTGATTTTTTTTTTTTACTTTTTTTCTTTTTTAGTTTCAGCATAACATGGCACGTGCATTGCTGGCCAGTGGCTGGCATGCCCAAAGATACCAGCATACTTAAATCCTTGATAGAAGTTAAAAGTGAGATGAGGGATGTCACCTTTTCCTGCTTCAGTGATAGAACTGAAAGTTAGCAAAGTCATTCTAGTGTAATATTCTACTCGTAATGTCTTTCTCTTGTTATTATCAGTGCAATTTGCTCAATATAAGCTACTGCCCTGCAAGTGAGGAAGAACTTTTGGAAGGGAAGAGCTTGGTGAGTTGTTCTTTCTCATGTTTTTAGGATCTTTAAAATCCATGTATTATTTGTTGGATACAATTTGATATAAATTAATGTCTGCATCTTTAGGTTGTGGTGGCATACAATCCTCTTGGATGGAACCGTAGTGACTTCATAAGGATTCCTGTGAGTACATAAAGTGATAAATTAATTTTCGGTAAGGCTCATGATGATTTGAGTTTTCTGCTTGTGTGATGGAAAGGGTTGTCTTAATTTCATGAAACTAAGCTAATAGTAACCCTTTTTCGGAAAACATTCTTTTCTCGTTATGATGGAGTGTTTAGCCAAAAAGGGTCGTCTCATATGGGGCTTAATGATGACCGGTTGTATGAGGTGTGACGATTTAATTTATTAAATATGTAAACAATCTTTGTGTTTACTCAGGATTTTTCCTTAATGATCTTTTTTGAAGCCATGGTTGTTTTTTAACCTTCTTCTTTTATAACTTTTTGCCACCTTGCCTCCCCTAGTTTATCTCATGGTTCACTTACGTTTTTCAGTATTGATAACTTTCTCAAAACATGAATACAAAAGCCCTAATCACCCCTAATGTTGCTTAGTTGGGAAACGAACATTATTTCTCCTTCCTCCCACTTTTCATATTCGGCCCGAAGACCCTACTCGTAGGCTTGCAAACAGGTTTAGTCCAAAACAAGGCCTTTGGGCTTGAGATTTAACAATCTGGATGGGGCTGGATCTTAAGCGTTCGAGATTGCAAGTTACCCTTGGCACGCCAGCGCAAGATCAATCTAAGGCCAGAAAACTGTATAAATTAGGAATTAAAGTCTATTATTGTTAGATATATGTCAGGAGTGTTGGCCGTTCATTCATCTGCTGGATGGCTAAGGTCGAGTCCAATTTTAATTTTGAGACTTTACCCAGTCCATGCGACTTCTCCCTGGTTCACCTGCTCTCTGTCGACAGCCTTCCCGACTCCTCCCCTGATCTTCCCACCCTCCTACCCTCGGTGCTCTGTCCTTTGCCGCCTTCATTTACTCTTCTTGATCACTTCATCCTCCACACTCCTCCCCTTCTTCCTCCAATCACTCCATCCTCCACCCTCCTCGTCCATCACTCCCTCCACCCTCGTCTATCTTCTCTATTAATCAGTCCATTGTCCACATCAATCCTCCTCCTTACCAAATTCATCCACCATCCGTCCTCCTCCTCCTCCCTCTGATGGACGAACATCTGCCCTCCATTTACTCCCCCTGGTTCCTTACTATCGTTTTTCTTCTCTTCCATTTTCCGCCCCGTGTCTCCCATGCACCATCCACAGTTTCGAGCTTATCTCCACGTGCACCGTCGTTTTCCTTAGCTTTGTTGACCTTGGCGCGGTCCTCAGTTCCACTTGGCCCAGCCATCAAACTCTGCATGCATCTCTTGAACCCTGCCCACGCTACTCTCAGCCATAAAGATAGCCGTGACAATCTAGACTTGGCACCAGGATTGGGCTTAACTATTCTAAAAGTGTTCAAGTTTAGACCTAGACCTTGGCTTGATTAAATTGATACGGGCAGAACTTGGTAAGGTGTGGTCCAACCTGTGCCCAGCCCATTTCTAGCCGTGTCTTTCTGATTGGTGCCTGATATGCCTAAGAAACATCCGCTTGCAGCTTCTTTGTTTGTGCGTCTGTGTAATTGCATGTGCAAGAAACAGAAATTCCGTAATTGTCATAAAATATCGTGTTTCACAAGTCAAGTTTATCGATCCTCTATCTGTATCAAATATAGGTAAAGATCAGAACCTACGGGATTTGTACCCATAGCACATCGAGTCAATACAGGTTGGAGAACTAGTATTTGTAGTCCGTAGACTTGTACTCCTAATTACTCGAGTTGCCTTTTAGTCATCAAAGTTTTGGGCTGGTAACATGTCTAGAAAGATCAAAAAAAGATGCGGATAAGAAGATCGATAAATAAAAAGGTAAAAACTCATTAATCAAAACCTGGAAGTGGATCGATCAGACTCAAATAAACTTCAATTTTTGTCACTCTCTAAGGAACGCACCAGAGATGGTTTTCATCGCCATAACTTATTCAACAATTGCACCCTTTTCCCTCTCTTTTTTTTTTAATTTATGTATTGAAGGGTGTACTGCTTCTCATAAACTGCATCATACGGTGGAACATGTGATCTCATAAGCTGCATGGCCACGTGCGTCAGGGTATTACCTGTTCCACTAAAAGGCCATATTTGTGAACCCTGCTGCCATCTGCCTTTGCAATTCCTATCACCAAAATCATTTGTAGTATCGTCGTATATATTCTAAGACTCGGTCCATTCTCTTAATTTTCCTATTTTTTGTTTAAATGAAGAATATACAGTACATTTGTATACTCATAACCTTTTGCATATTTTTTATTGAAATGCTTTTTTTCTGTCAGGTTAATGATGATCTTCTTGTTGTACGAGATTCTAATGGAAATAATATCGACACACAATTTGTGGAGGTGGAAAATGTTACCAGCAATATGAGAAATTTATACGTCAAGGCTTATATAGGAGTGCCACCAAAAGAAGCACCAAAATATTGGCTTGTATTTCAAGTTTCTGTGCCACCATTGGGTTGGAATTCTTACTTTATTTCAAGAGCATCTGGGAAAGGTGAGTTTCATGGTTCCGATTTGTAAATGTTGGTTATTAGTCTCAAAGTGGAGCAGCCATTAAGCATATCGTCAGCATCTAATAGTGCCATGCTAAGTTTCAGTCTAACAAAATGCAGCTCTTTCAAATAGGGCTCACTTAATGCCTGGGCCCAAAAAAAGAATTAGCGTAGCATCTAGCTTGAAGCCTAGGCTCTTAGAACACCTACAATATGGGCACTGTTGTCATAAATTTAATTTGTCCTTCTTGCTCATCCATACCTTGTTATGAAATGACACAGGAATGAGCAGAAATGTGTATGTCTCAGCTGGTGCTGCTCTAGAAAATGACACAATTGAAGTTGGGCCGGGACCTTTAAAAATGTCCTTTTCATCGACGTCTGGACGACTCAAGAGAATGGTTAATTATAGAACGGGAGTAAGTTATTTTTACTGACCCAGAGTTCCATGTCTAGCATGACAAGTTGCTAGGACATGTTCTGAAACTGTGATTGGCCGTTTAATGAGAATTATGTACGGTACCTATATCATGAAATAATGTTCAACCTTGGAAGTCGCCTTTTTTTTTTTAAAATCTACGTTCTATTTTCCAATGATTTCAGCTTGCTATAAATCTCGTGTCAATAGACTGCTGATCTGGCTTCCTGATTAAAGTTTCCATTCATAATGTCTCTTTCAGTAGCCTGCTTTTTTCACAGCTTTGGCATATGTTTGTTACCGAAATACTCTCTCTTTACTATTGTATGAGTGTAGCACTGAAGAAGGACGCCATCTTCTGCAAGAAATAATAGTTTTAAATTACCGAAAGCTTGTAGTTTTGGCTGCAGAAAATATTGGCTTACCTTAGAAATACACATGAAAATGCATTATGATGGTGATGATATTATGTTTATTTTCAAAAATTTATTGGAGATCGGTAATATGATAACCAGGTTAAAAGTAATTAGGTTGCTGTAGTTTGGTCATTGGAGTTGTTATTCAATATATAACAGCCCATCGACTTCACATTTGGAATTTAATTACAAAATATAAGATAGCTCAATCATAATAAGGTGCATATGTTATTTGTAGGAGGGAATAGGATCCTGTAAAACTAACAAGTTCTGCATTGAAGATGAAGTATAGAAACAAAATAACTGAGGCGAAAACAAGTTTAAAGATTTGAAAGACGAATGACCTATTTGGAAGTTCAACATCTTATCTCTTTTCCGGACTACCATGTCCCATATAAAAGCTCATTCTCTCATAGAAGAAAAAAATGGTCAACGCATAGGGAAAAGGAAATATAGCCAATATACTTTGCCATGATCCTATGGCATCCATGCCCCAAAGACGGTTTCTAGAGACCAGACATATCCAAGCTGTTCAGCCAATAGCTTTGCCAACATGGCCAAAGATGATTGTATTCTATTGTTGGTTATAGCTCTGATACCGACGAGCAATATAAATGATAAAAGGATTGTGAATATGGATAACGGACTTGCGGTGGCAGAAAGAAGAAAATGAGACACACGAAGTGGGACTGGAAAGGAACTGGTACAATGCCATCATCCACTATGTGGAACCCCAGGACTTCATTGTTAATTATAAGTAAAATGTCCAAAACACCATGTTCGTACATCTTGAAACAGGATTATTCATCCAGTTTTAAGAATCTTTTCCATGTGGTAATCTTGACGGACAAAAATAATACGTGAATTCTTTTCTCGTCTTAACGTCATTCATTATTATTATTAAGATCCTGTTTATTACTCAGTACTTTTCCTCTTGGTTTCCTCCACTACAGCTTGAATAATATTCAACTTTTATAAACTAAAACTGGACTCAAGCTATTATTGAGACATAATTTTATGTTATTCCATCTAAAATTTTAAAAATTCAATGTTGTATATGGTAGTCTTGTATGGATCAGGTGGATGTACCCATACAGCAAAGCTATCTGTGGTATGGCTCAAGCAGTGGGGATACAGATCCACCGGTATATAACTTATTATAATTACCAATACTAATTTATCAAATTTTCTTTTTTTTTTCAAGCTAAACATTGGCTGTTCTGCACATGGTAAATTTCCTAGGCATCTGGTGCGTACGTTTTCCGGCCAAATGGTGCTCCTCCAACACCTGCTTCCAGATCGGTAATTCATTATATGAACCTTGTGATGTCACAAGTTGCTGGATTAGTCGGTCATTGATGCAAATAAATATTGTTGTGCAATTGTTATTTGACTCAGGTACCTTTAAAGGTTATACGTGGACCACTGGTTGATGAAGTCCACCAACCATTTAACTCGTGGATATATCAGGTTGTTTAGATCTTATTTTCAGTTATGATATCCTATTCCATTGTTTAACTTGCTGATTGTTGAAGTGTACCAACAATTTAACTTATAGATATAACAGATTGTTTAGATTTAACCATTCAAAGGTAAACTACCTGCAACTTATCAGTTTTTATAAATGTTGTTCTGCGAGCAATCTCATAACTAATAACTTAATGTAGGTTTCTTTGACTTTTCCCATTAAAGAGATGAGTCTGGATTACATATGCATTCGTATATGCAGATTCATATATACTTTGTGAATAATTTGATCAAATAAAAGAAAGTCTTGATCTTAAATCCGACTTTTATATATATGAATGTGCTTGGATCAATTCTGCTTATTGTTTTCGAATATACCAGGTAAAGAAGTTCATTTGATTCCAATCATTTAAAACCTTCATGGTGATAGCATTTCACATATCTAGGGGGATTCAAATTGTTTCTACTTATCCATTTCCCGACTTGTCCCGTCCCGACACTCAGGATGGTGGGATGCTGTCCCACTGTTATTTAAAACTTATCCTGGTCTAATGGAAATAGCTTCCCTCATCCATCTTGTTGCTTCAACTAACAGCTTGCCCTTCTTTGAACTTGTCGGTTATGCTCTTCTTTATTCTCCTGAGATTTTGATGGCTGAGAGGGCCTCTTTTTGGTCTTTTGCCAATTTCAATAGCCACCACCATGTTATTAAGTTACATGACTGCTTAAAAAAAATGTACTAGATTCAGTGAGCAAAAATGAATTAGATGATGGGTAATGATTATCTGCTATACCGTATATAGCTAATCTGGCATTCATGTTGACTAATAATATGCCTTTCTTATGGTGTTCATGTTTTCTCATGCAAAATCCTCATCAAAAGATTCGCATATGATTTATTTCAGGTGATCAGACTTTATAAGGACAAGGAGCATGCAGAAATTGAATATACGGTAAGTTCTTTGCTCGTGCTTTTTTCGTATAGAATGCTCGTTGTCTAGAATGTTTATTTAATTTTAGATTCGAAAGCTAATAATGGGTGTTTATCCATTCTTCCTTGGTCACAATGTCTATGTTCAATGTCTTTCATTTTTTCATGAAGGTTGGGCCCATTCCTACTGATGATGGTGTTGGGAAGGAGGTCATCACACGATTGACGGCAAACATGGTGACGAATGAGACATTTTTCACGGACTCTAATGGAAGAGATTTTCTAAAACGGGTATTTATCTAGTTTCAAGCATGCATTAGCTGAACATGCCTCCTTTTTTCTTTTGTTCGGTTGGTTATTAGGTGTCAGTTTTCAGTCTCAAAGGATAATTCTGAGAATCATGTTTTAAGAACATTTATTTCTTCTATTCATTGTGATAGGGGCTTCACAAAGTTTGAGGTTCTTCGATATGTGAATATGTACAATTTGTTAGAGATGAGCAAGCAAAAACAATAGAAATTAGTAATTACATTCTGGTTGTGTATGCTTGTAACATCTAGTTCCGAATACGGGCCACTTTTCTAAAACTGAACTTTAGAGCATGCAAATTAAAACATATATAACTTAAGCTGATTTTTTTATTCAAATGGTGCTTAACTACAAAACAACTTTTCTTGTTCAAAAAGGAAAAAAGAAAGAGAAGTCAGAGGTTTAGAAATGAAACTAGTGGGCCACTGATCCTATCTATTTTTTCCTCAAAGACGAGATTTATTTGGATGGTGGTTCCTCATAATTGTGGTTTGAAGAGTAACTCATGTTTTTTGAAATATATGGGATGAAATACATGGACGACATAGATAAATGCATCTACCTTAAGATTAGTGCATGAAGTTGGATGGAAAAGCTATTAGTGTTTGGTGGAATCACAAAGCCATGTATATTTTCTTTCTTAAAGACTGAAGCGGAGAATCATACATCAAAGCTTTATTCATGTATAAAGAGCATGTTAAATTTTATAAATCTTCTGTAAAGGGCATAACCTATTCTACGCTTTAACCATACAACAGTGCTACATCTTGTGTTAATATCTGGGTTTTGGTGGAGAGGATGCATTCCGATTTTATAGATGCTAGGGAATTGCAAAAACTGGTTTCTAAAGCTATATACGTTGTGATTGGAGAGGATTCTATATATGGTTTAGACTTAGATGAAGGTACAGATAGGCTATTGGGTGTGTCATTAATGTTAAGGGTTGGACGCTCTATGATGGGAGAATATGGCATCCTTTGATCTATAAGGTATTGGAGGTGATTGGAGGGGTATAACTAAGCTTTATTTTTTAACTCTAGGATGTGGCATACAAAAAAAATATGCAGTAGGTCTTGAAATTTTTTCATGGGTTGGTTCGCACATCATCATTTAGACTTGGAACAGAATTTCAATTAAAAGGTCAAGGTGATCTGGGAAATGACGAGTATAGAAATAAGAGATTAAAGTTTCAAATAGTTGAAAATGTCATTACGAGTTTACTTGGGGTCTATATGAATCATTCATTGGGTGCATGTTCTGGGATGAGTCCTGGCATTGGGTATCAGTATTTATACTTCCTTAAGTGATCGGTATTGCACTTATGATGATGAAGGGTATTGCATATCAGTCAGTTATGGAGTGTGGCCATACTCTAGTATGCAAGAAGCGGACAGAGATCAACATCATAATATACACAACCTTGTTAACATTTTGTCCAAAATTGCACGAACACAGGCAGGTAAAATTTTTCTTCTGTAATGTTCTTTTTTCCCCCCTTTTCAGTGAGAATAAAAATTTAAGACACTTGTTTGACTCATCCAAACAAGTCCAGCAATAATATGAAAAAACAAGACGTACAAAATTCAAAAATTCCATCACAGTTTAATAGGTCATGCTTGAGTTCTTATTCAGGTCACCGAAGTTTCAAAAATAAAAATTCAGGAAAATGGATTTCATATAATATCACAGTTATCTGCATCAAAAAATGCATGTACATGCTGGTGGCTTTTAATTGAGCATATTCTCAAATGTAGAATGAGATTGTAACCATGAAAGAATGCAACCATCACGACCGATACATGTCATGTGGCATAGTTGTGTGCTTCATTTTTCATGCTTTGATTGTAGAATAAAAAGTTGTTTTGATTTACTTTGCCTTGTCTTTTTTCAGGTCATAAGCGTATAACTTATTGTTCAGCATTCCACATAAATATAGATGTGTGTGTGTATATGTGCGCGCGCGCATGCATCTTTCAAGTGTCAACTTGATCTTTCTAGATAACTTTTGCAGTAATTTTATTTGAGAAAAGTTTGCTATGATATTGTCTTTCTAGGTTCGTGATCATAGGGAGGATTGGAATCTTCAAGTGACTCAACCAATTGCTGGAAACTATTACCCGGTAATACTTCGCTCACAAAATGAACTGCTTTTGCTATTCATGGAACTTTCTCCTCTTTATATGTGACAATCTTCAACATTAGCATAAAGCTAAGGGTCCCAAAGTGGGATAACTAGGAAAACTAATGACGTTATGACAAGGTTAATCAATATGGTTGTTATGCTAATCCAAGACATGGTCAAACAAGAGAGAAAAGCCAGAACATATGATAAGTACATGTATTGTTTAGCATCAATCAAGGACTAGCAAGAACTATGCTGTAGCTATATACTAATTTGTACCGACTACTTCACTATTATTTATTGTGCCAATAGAGAAGGGGCTTGATTTTGCCAATGGAAAAGGGGCATGGTATAGAGTATTGGCTCATATTGAACAATGTTGACCCAAATCAACCATGCCAGTCCATAAAGGCACATGAGACTTTGAAATTGACATTGTTATTTCATTTTCGTTCTATCTTATTTGAAGAGAGAGGGGAGACTTCCCTTCATGCTTGGTGACCTCATTTACAAAACTGCCGACTCAACTCTATGAATATCATCATCTTACAATAGGTTGAAGCTAGCATATCAAGGCGATGGCATATCAAAGTGGTGGCTTTTGTTTTGGCAATTTATATAGCATATCCTTCAAAAAGTAGATGTATTTTACCCCTTCAGATTTGAATACTTGGTAGTGGATGCATGTATTTTTGATCGGATCCATGATGTCGTTTGTGAATATAGCAACCAACAATATTATTTTGGCAGTAAATTGTTTCACCCAAAATCCTTCCCTGGAAACATAAGTGCAAAAACTCATCCATTTGTTCAATAGGAGCAGATATATATTTCTACCGGAGATTTTAGTTAAAAAAGACAGACTGAGTTTTTTCCTCCAGAATCAATATAACCATGGCTACATACTTCTTGCTCGAGCAAGCTACTTGACTCCCTTATGACTTATTATAGATAACTCTAAAGGCCAATTCTAGAAACATACTAAAATTTTAAAATTTTGTATTAATAGTTCCATCCAACCATGAGGTTGCCAACCGGTTAAAGTTGGTTAAGTCACTAGGTTTTTGGATACTAGGGGCATGGGTTGAATTGCACCCTCACCCAATTTCAGCCAGCTTCCTCCCATCCTAGCTCTCAGAAAAGTACTTCATCTAACCTAGGTTGTATCAAATTGCTTAAACTTCATTCATTCCGAGATCATTGGCATACTCTGGATCTACTTCCTCTTCCATTAGCCAATTACCATCTGGCAGTGGAGACCAACTTTGTCCTTTTCGCAATCAAGTTGTTGTGTGGCCGCTAGAGTGTATGGTGATTATAATTTATATGGTTATTGATTCTCGAGTGGATGAGGTTGACCATGGATTCCTTCCAGTTGTGAGCAGATGAATTAGAAAATTTATTCCCTCATAATTGTTAGCATGAGAACTTCTTCATATTCCTATTTCTTCAAGTATTTTCTTTTGCTCTTCAGCCATCAGATTTTAACTAGCCAGCTTTTTTAAACTTGGAACCTCCAACTTTTAGTTCCCTTCACTTGATATTCAAATGCTTGGATATTCTATTTTTCATGTTTCTGTAACCTCTTGTAAAATTTTTTGTCCAGCAACATGATAGGACAGAACACTGTCATGTTGAATGCTGAATCTTAGTGCTTTCATTCCAATGATAAGAATCTCTTAATTGTTGGGATTTGATATTAAGATCAAATCTAAGAGGAAAAATAGACAGGGATTCAACTGAGCGTTTAGTCTATGGTAGAAGTGACTATTCAAGCCCAAAAGCATAATCTAATAAAAAATATTGAGATCTCATTTTCTAGGAGAGTATAGAGAAAAGTCCGCAAATTCATTTTTTTCATCTTTAGAAACTAAAATTTATAATAAATAGAGGCCATGAGGAGACATGATTACCAATAAATACTAACAGGATGAGGATTATAATCTAGTGACATCTGTTACAAAAATTTAACTTAGAGTGATGTACAACTCATCAATGATGTAAATGTAAGGGGAAGAACGATCCAAGATAATTCTTCTTACAACATATATAAATCTGTTGCCTTCGAATTTGATTCCTAAGTAACTTGGAGACTTGCTAAAAGTAACTGAAAATAAATCCAAACAAGAAATATACCTAGCCCCTTCTAGGTCTAGGCCACATCGCGTATATTCACTATTTTACCTTGTATGTTTTTTCTCCAGTATATGTATTTGGATTATATGGAACTTTATTAGTATTTTCCATGTACTTATAAGATGGTATCATATCTATTAATTAGTTTCTTGGTCAAAATTTCAGCTCAACCTTGGAATATATATAGCGGATGGGAAGTCTGAACTCTCTGTCCTTGTAGATCACGCTGTTGGAGGCTCCAGCATTGAGGATGGTGAAATAGAAATCATGCTTCACAGGTTTTATTTACTTATTGTTGGTTTGTCATGATTATTTGCAGTTCTCTGTTTCCCTTATGGTGTTCTTTTCTGACTAAGTGCTGTTAACTACAAGGCGCCTGCTCTATGAAGATTTTCAAGGCGTCGGGGAACCACTTAATGAGATAGTTTGCGTAGATAATGCTTGTGAGGGGCTCACGGTATGCTGCACCTCAGTGTTAAAAATGTTTCTACATGCATTTTTTATTTTACCAAGTTGCATTATGTACGGTCATGTCATTAACTATACTGTTTTAGCCAGATAATTTTTCTTCTTGTTCTAAATCTATGGATCTGAAACCACTTTTGTGATCTTGAATTTTTATAATTGATCAATACAGAATAAAGCCTCAGCACCAGTGTTTTAAGTATTGTACCAAAAGGGCGGGAGCATACGGTACCGACCTGATACAGCACGGTTGCCAGTCCGGGGATTGGTATTTCCCTCATACCAATAGATGCTACATTGTTGTGCCTACTCCAACAATTTATTATGTACCATGTGTTGGTACTAGAGCATCTTATGTTGTACCAACAAGGTACCAGTACATGGCCCAGTACCAAGACTTGAAACATTGCTTAGCACAGTATCTACTGAGAACAAATGCAGAATATAATTGAGTGGATTCTCTTAGAGAGTTAGATTCCTTTTCCTTTAATAGACAATATACTTTATGGTAGTTGAAGTAGTCTATAAACTGTGATCTGATACTAAGAATGTTGAAGGGCTCAAAAAACAGGAAAAAAACTTAAAAGGCAAGACCATTAACCAAGCAAGCAGCACGTAGTCCAACACCATCTATCATATAGTTTTGGCTGAAATAGTTGAATTTAAATTGAAGAATTCCATATTTTATGATTTTGGATTCAAAGCCTTTGCCTGGTGATTGATGACTCAATTTGAGAAGATTGAATTGACACCCATATTTAAGCAAGCCCTTTGTAAAACATAGAAGATCTGTTTATGAATTTCCAAATTCATGCGCTCCATGCTGATAATATGTGAATTTTAACAATAGATTGTAACATATATAAAACAGATATCCTGGAAAAATTCTATGGCACCACTCAGTCTTATCCATTCAATCGAAATTTCAGCTTCTCGGTAACTGTCTTGCTCCTATGAATAAACAACAAAGCAAAAGGTCAATGCTGTTCACTGATAAATTGAGGAATAGTTTAAAAAATCAAAAATAGCAAAGAAAAAAAGGAAAAGAAAACTTAATCCTGGACACCCAGTTTATTGCTGGAATGTTCGATATGCATATTATCTTGAAGCATTTTATTGCTTCCATTGTCTATCTTCTTTTGTCTTTCTTACATAAGCATTTCATGCAAAGAACCCCGAGTCCAAAGCTGCATCTTAACATTTTAATTGCTGACCTATTTTCCTATTTATAAACAACCTTATACATCTATAATATCACGCCATATCTTCCTGGTGGTATGCAATCAGCATATGTTTTATCCCACTTTGTATTATTGTGCCTGCCACTTTAGCATAGCAGCTTCGTGTTTGCTTGTGGGATGTTAATAGTTCTCTTTTCTTTATGCATCCAAATTGTCTTAGGCTAAAGGAAATTATTATATGAGCATCAACCAGTTAGGAAGTGGGGCATATTGGCGCAGGACATGTGGTCAACAAATTTATTCACCTCTTCTTCTAGCATTCACTCATGAGGTATGTTGTATATCTAACTAAAATAAGGTTACGACTTTATTTTCCCTAGATCATTTGATATACAAATATTTGATCTCATAGAATGAAGAACGTTGGAAGTCTTCTCATATAACAAAAGCAAGTACAATGGAAGATGGTTACGGTTTACCTCCTAATGTTGCATTGATCACACTTCAGGTATTAACTTAAAACCACTGAATAATCATTGCTTAGCAATTAGTACTTTTCCTAGTAGAGCTTTGTTTGAATCTTCAGGATCTAGATGATGGAACCGTCCTCCTCCGACTGGCACATCTATATGAGGTATGGCTGTGAAGAAGTAATGCTTTATATGAATCGATATCTGTCTTTTGTTGAACACTCTTGAATGTCTTTAGGCTGGTGAAGATGTCCAAAATTCAGCAATGGTGAAGGTTGAACTAAAAAAGGTCTTTGCGAAGAAAATGGTATGTCCATCTCCTTGATAACATGTAGCTAATTATTCTGGTGGACATGTAGGCCATATTCATGGAGGGACCATCTACTTATTCTTCATTGAAAATTTTGTATTTGTGGAGAGGAACATAGGCTTAAAATACATTCTCAAATACTCAATTGTGTATAAAACCTTTATTAATAGAATCTCTTTGTGACATATATTATAAGTTCTCCAGAGCTATGCTTGTGTTACAATTGTCTATGTTAGAGGTACTGCTAATTTAATGTTTGACATACACATTTTTTCTAGTCACATGTTTTATCCACATACTAATTATTGGCCTACCATGATTGTATATATGACCTATTTCCACCCATTCATGGATCATCAAACATTTGCAAGCTTCTAATGTTTGCACCACAATCTCATGGTGTTGACGCACTAGAAATTGCTTCCTTAAGTTTAATGTTAGTTTTTAAATCCTGTGGGACAAAAGTATCCCGATTTCTCCATGGAACGGGATGCCTGATTATCCTGTCTCATCCCCTCAGCAGTCTCGGATATGCATCCCATCTTTCTTCCCTTGTCTCCTTTCTTTCTTTCTTTTTTTCTTTTCCTCTACCTTTTTTCTTTTCTTTCTTTCCTCTACCTTCCTTTTTTCCTTTCCTTTTCCTTTCTTTTTCTTCTCTTTTACTCTCTTTTTCAGTTTTGATCTTCTTTCCTTTCATTGTTTTCCTTTTCTTCATCTTTCCTTTCTTTCCTTCTCTCCTCTTTCTTCTTCTCTCCCTATATGGATAGGTTTCAGAGTCCCAAATCCATCCCGTCGAGATGCGGAATGGGATGGGACGGCGAGGACACCCCTCCATCCCGTTGAGACGCAAAACCTTGACCCATTATTAGATATAAACTTTTTTATTACATCTCCATCTTTGGATGCTAATAGTCAGTATATAGGCAATGGTAGAATGATGTGGCTTGATTTATGGTGTTGTGGTGTAGGTGGGAGGGCATCATTAGTTTCATATTGATTGAGTCAAGAGAGACTCTGGCTTACATGGGATTGGGACCATCTCTCTCCTGTGAGGTATCTTTTAAAGGATAAAACTGTGTGGCCCCGTGTCATTGTTCTAAAGGCCAAAGTAGATATACTTCGCATATACGGGAGACTGATCCGTTCGAGTCACGAGCCCTTGATTGCAACATTGGTGCCCATCTTGGAGCCAACGTGCCTCTGGTAGACTATTGTGCACCTCCCGTAATCTTACCCAGAGTCTTCCTTAATTGGGGAGCTATGTTGTGGTGTAGGTGGGAGGGCATTATTAGTCCCATATTAGTTGTAAATCAAGAGGGACTCTGGTTTATATAGGATGGGATCTTTTTTTTCTCGTGAGGTGCCTTTTAAAAGATAAAATCATGAGGTCCGATGCCATAGTGCTAGAGGCCGAAGTGGACAATATCTGAAATACGCGGGAGCGGAGACTGATCTATCTAAGCCACAAGCCCTTGACCGCAACATGTAGGAACCACCGGAAAAACTATTTTCCTACTCAAGTGGAGTTTGAAATGTTCTCAGATTTTTCTTGATTGTCAAAATCAATTATTCAACAATCTTTGACTCTTTGTACCACATATTTTATCATATAAGCATTACTATCTTTATCATATTCTCACTGCTTATAGATTACTGCTTAGGATAGTACAGAAAGGTTAAATTATGACCTCCCATCTCATTCTCAGTTGTCTTGATCTTTGTGATGAACACTTAAGGATCTCACCTCTCATCATGTTATCTAGATGCATATCCTAATGGTTCCATCACATCTCACTCTCACCTCATTTCTGCTACATCTATGAGTGATTGCAGTGCAATACTTTTTTCACTTTGCTATCTTGTGGTTTGGCCTAATTATCATTGAATAGTGTCAAAGTTCATTCCATAAATATTCTTGCTGAAGAGTAGAATCATGAAGTCATAAACCTTCTAGTGCTATTAGTAACACAGGAGCATAATTTTGATATCCAAAAGTCTCTGAAGATCCTGACAAGTCTAGACATCATGATTAGCAATGACTATTCTCTTTATTTATTTGACACCATCCATATGATGAACCTGACCTCTTGATGCACGGTGAGCTCAAATAATTTTCCTACACAAGAACCATACTTTTGCTTCATGGTAATATATTTTAGGAAGACATGCTTATTTGAGACATGTTTTGAGAATTTGATTGTGGATCACTTAAAATGTACCTATATTTTAAGCCATGTAATTTTTTTCCTAGGTATTTATTGTGTAAATGATGTGCTCATACTATGGATTATGTCTTCCATTAGAACTCTCCAAATGATTTTTTTTTTTGAAATATTTTCATTTTCACTTTTTGGATGGGTAAAATGCACTCATTGAGGAAATAGTCCAGTTCCTAAAGGCAAAGGATTTCATATAAACGGTAAAACCACAAAGTGGGTTTAATTTTCTTTTCCCTTGTAGATTAAAGAATTGAAGGAAACAAGCATATCAGCAAACCAAGAGAAGTCTGAGATGAAGCAGATGACTTGGCAAGTTGAAGGAGATGATAGAGGTTTTCCAGCTCCAGTGAGGGGTGGCCCAGTCAGCAATGTCACCCATGTCGTTGAGTTGGGACCGATGGAAATCCGCACGTTCTTGTTGAAATTCTAAATCCAGTCCCTGAAATGGTTTTAGATTTTTATTTTGTGATCCTGCAGACTTGAGGATCCCAAGACCCAAATCACTCATCCCACACTCCCAAGCAACAGAACCTGGTTTTCGAACTCATATGTATTCTTGTCCATAGCATCTAGCATCGGAAAGCAGTGTGATAGATTCATTCTACAGCATTGCAAATAACAGCCTAAAGCCACCATTTGTTGGTTTTTGTCATCTTAGAGTTGTTCCCAGTTATTGAAGTGCAGTTATCTGATTCACCTAAAATAAGATGCTTTGCTATATTACTTGCACATAAAGAACATTAAAGTATTGTTCTGTTCTCTAGTTAATAGAGGAATTACATTCAGTTTTGAAGTTTTTTTTTTTTAATCCTTGTGCACCAAATTTTGGTTTAACTCCACGTTTTTGCATGTCAATATCACCTAGATGTTTGAGAGAAGTAATCAGCGACTCTCGCAGTGTTTCGGCAACCATGAAATTGACTCTTGATTTGCTTTGGATCTGATACCATTTAGGTCAGTCACCAAGCTGCCCTGATGAACGATTATTTTAGTTATAAGAACACTACTCACCACAGACTCTTTGTTTATAAAGTTCCACCATCGTATGAATCAGAGAACAAAGTAGATAATTGAACTCCTGAAATACTCTATCGGAAAAGAAGAAAAATCTTAAGATACTATGAATGACAATCGCTGGAACAAAGGTTGGTTTTGCATTTTTTTTAACTGATTTAAGATATTCTTACTCTCCCGGATAAGGGGGAAAAATGATTCAAGATATTGCAGCTTAGGTGAAAGCTTTGATGGTCTAGATGAGAATTAAGTTATATCCAAGGTGCAATCTAGGGTGACCAACCATGATTATACGTTTAGGTGTGTTGGACATGGATGGCATGCACTTCCTGTCACCACTAACTCTCAGTTATACCGCATGATGTACAACAGTTCGTTTTAGCATATGCTTGCTTGTAATTTTATGGAGGTACTTTCTTTCATTCTAATTTTAACTCAGTAACGACGCACTTTGAAAGCACTAATGGGTGCTTCAGCTTACCGGTTTTTCATCTCTCTCCTGTTAAGGTTCGGGTTGCATCCTTCACGTGAAAGAATGTTTCACCTTCTTTCACAACATCCATCGTTGGATCGCATAGTGGACTGCTTCAAAATTTGTGGAGGCATATGGAGGGAAAAAGGTTAGAATGCTTGGTTATCCATACAAGGCGTGATCCAACGGTTAACATAGCAAAACAAGATCAATCATTCTTTCATACGAAAGATACGACCTAAACCAGTCCCATCAAAAGGCATGTTTGGGAAAGCCTGGAGGAATGTAAGGAACCGGAGAGAAGAAAAGTGAGAGGGAGAGCTTGCGGGATCAATGATCCAGTCGAGAGCACAGGATTGAGCACCTTTCTCCTTCCCTGGTCCATCCTGCTGGACGGGGAGAAATTGTTGCATGGACCAAGGTCCAACTAGACCAGAGCAAATGTAGGAGCATATGCACGGTGGATAAGGCGCAATTGGAAATTGGTGAAATACAGGGGGTGATGTGGCGTGTTATCCACCGTTGGATTTGGTGCAGTCCATTGGACCTGGTCAAATAATGATTAGACCAAAACGGGGCCAAAAGGGGGTTTATAAACCGTTTGATCCGCTGCTTGATGCATCAGCAATTTGTCCAAATGCAAAGGATGATAGCTTTGTTGAGAATGTGTTCCAAAGTCAATCGTCAGTTTATTGACGATTGAATTATATATTTATAATTATATATAAATTATAAATTAATAAAAATTATTTTGATATTTTTCATCATAAATTCTATTATCTTCTAATGAACTTCTATGTTGTGATGAAGTTCTTAGGACTATTTAGATTCAGCAAAGAAGGATTTGTCATTTAGTCATTAAATAGTTTACGACCAAATGATACGTTGTTACTTAGGACGATAACGTTTATCAAGTATAGATCATTGTGTGCCATATAGGTTGATTATTCTCATGACCAAAGAGTGTTGAGATACTGATATGACGTGCAAGTGAGATGTATGGGTACATCTGCACTGAACGTGACCAACTCCAGAGCTTTTTTCTGTCAAGATTAGCTTCGATGGAATATGGGTATAAATGTCCCTCCTATCCGAGATCACTACGATGACTTCCAAGCAACTCATTGTATTTTGGTGTCGAACTATCTGAATTTCTAATTCAGTGACGGAAGATTTCTGAGCACAATCAAGTACTTATGGAGTCGATGCGTGTATCAAGATGGAATTGACCACTCCTGATTTCAGGAGCTGTATTCAATTATGTTTCAATTTAGCAAAATCTTGATCAGAATAGTCTTAGTGAGGAGTCATGGGACTAATTGCTTTGAGACACGACATGCATGTATTTTCTAGGGTTGACAGTCTAACCCTGAGTCATCTATTATACAGAGGTCATAGGGATGAATTATACGGTAACCATATTCGCGTAGGTTCTGAATATTGCGATTGCGATTATTCGACCTATCCGGACGTTGGGTACCATTGCTAGATGGTCACTTCGATTAGTATAGAAATTGATTTCTATGATACCGACTTAGGTTCGAACCTACGAGATCACACACATTAGGAGTTCCTACCTGATCTGATGGCTGATCAAGAGTCCCATTGGTTTGAAACTCTATGGTCAAGAGTCCCACTGGACTGGGACTCTGTAACCAAGAGTTCTATTGGATTGGGACTCCGAGTCTGACTTGTCTAGGACTCTCTGATCAAGTGTTCCGTTGGTCTGGGACTCTATGGTCAAAGAGTCCCACTGGACTGGGACTCATGAGTCCTACTTGTCTGGAACTCTCTAATCATGAGTCCTGATAATCTAGAATACTGTGGTCAAGAGTCCCACTAGACTGGGACTCTGTGATCAAGAGTCTTATTGGACTGAGACTCTGAGTCTTACTTATCTGAAACTCTCTGATCAAGAGTTTCACTAGTTTGGGACTCTATGATCGCGAGTTTGATTCGTTTGGGACACTGGGTTCAAGAGTCCCACTGATTTAGAATTCTTCAAGAGTTTCATTTGATAGGACTCTGTTGCCCAGTAACCATTCGATTTGGACTTAGATATTTTTTGGAGGATTAATTAGAAATTTGATTGTTAATTAGCTCAATTTGATTGAGCAATGAGGATTCGATCAAGTTCGATTGAATTTGATTCGATTGGATTTGATCCGATCAGGTCATGAGATGACCTAATCGCTATGAGAGTTTTGACCCTAATTTGATCAGGACGTAGATCTAATTAATTTTTAATTTGATTAAAATTTTATTGGATTAGACTAAGCCTAATTTGGTTGAATTTAATCTGGTTTAATTGGATCTAAATTAAATGGTTTGGTTGAAACCAATTAAGACCAAGTTAAATGAGGTTTGAATTCAAATTCTCCCATACGCCCACTATTTTTGACTTTTTCACTCTGCTTCCCATGCCCTCCCTTTTGTTTGTTGAACATTTTTTGAGAAATAAAATGTACACATAGAAGGAGAGTCCTTCTGCATGTTAAACACAAGGAAGGGGGCATTGGATAAGGAATAGAGGCTCATTTGATTTTTGAAATCAAGTGAGTGGTTAAAACCTCTCAACTACTCGATCCTTATCATTTTTCATACGATTTTTTCATGGTATTTACATCAATAAATTATGAGAATTTTTATGCATGTAGAAGAAGGGTTAGCATTACGTGGAAAAAATTTTAGAGTGCTTAGGCATGAATTCTGGGCGAAAAAAATCTCGGAGTGAAGGTGAATAAGATCCTATAACACTTTATTTTTTCCTCATCTCTCTCTTCTTTTGTGATTTTCACCCCTAAGGATATCCTATTTTTAGATATGATCTAAATAGGAATTATAGATCTGAAAGTTATCTTTTCATAAAAATTTATTTTATAGAAAAACTCCATACAGAGAGGGCGTGATAGATTTTTAGTATATCAGGATTTTTGGACCGAGTGAAATCCTAGATTTGGAAATCTAGGTTCGGATGGAAAGATCGAGTGCTGTGAGCATCGGATCACCACCAAATTTGAAACACATTTTCATCATCCTCCAATATTTATATTCTAATTTTTTAGAATATCTAAAAAATAAGAAAGTATACGATCGATCGGATTGATCGTGATCAGCTATCGAAGGCCTAGACAAGGAGCTAGCACTCCAGTGGGACTGATTGAGATTAGAAGCTCCATGTGGACTAACCATAGAGATCGAACATATGTGCAGCTATGACGTGATACCAGATCATTATTCGATAAACTCAGATTGTGGTGATCAACTATCCATGAAAAGATATTATATTCTGAACACGTAGATGTAATAAATAGTTTATTACATAGTTTTATTTTTGGATTTATTGATGTATGCATGCATATTATATTTAGATCCTAATGTATAGGGTTAAATAATTTGATATGATCAGTAGATAATTAATTAAATTAATTATTTTTTGCTGCATCATTGCTATTTTTGAAATATTTTTCGTAAGTAGCATGATAAATCATGCACTATTTTCTTCAATTGATATTAGAGCAAGAATCTTTAAATATGATATGCTTGCATATTTAGATTAATAATTTAGATTTGACCTAAATACTGATCTAATAATTAGAATAATTAAATTTAAAAAAGTAAAATTCAGATCGCATGGACTGCGGGTTGTCCTGCTGTAGGGTTTACCTCCTATAGTGAAAAGGTTATCTTGGTACGTTGCTGATCTATATCATTAATCATGAAATTACTAGATTTCATCTAATATTTTTATTATTTAATTATATTAAATTTTAATCTAATTTATGATCATAAATACATAATTAGATAAAGTTTGATTCATGATTTCATGATTATGTAGTATACATAGTTTCAGATTAAACCCTACAACTAGCGTTGTTTGTAAATTGAGACGATTTAATTTTAAAATGAGTCAACTTAATTGGTGAATAATGCTAAGTTGTAAAGAATCTTTCAAAATTAAAAATATTTTTGAAATGCCGAACCCTAACCCTCAGTCCATAAACTTAATTAAAAATTAAGTATAATGATTTAGTGTCTAGAATTATGAATTAAGACTCTAAGTTATTAATACTTGTGGGTTATTAGGTTAGCTGAATTAGATCCATAAATTGGGTTAGACCTAAGGTTAGTTAAAAGATGGACTAATTTAGAGTAATTGATCAAATTTAATTAAATACTAATTTAGATTAGATCAAGAACTCTATAGACTCAATTATAATAGTTGTAGTTGGTTAAGTCCATGCCTTTAACAAGGACCAAATGGACTTGATTCAAGGCTATGCGGTCGAATCTGAAATTACTAGGTTGGTCAAATTAAAACTAATGAATCGAATGGTGTCTAAGATAAATTTGACAGTTTGATCAGTGATTTTTAATTAGGAGCTACTCGCACTAATTCGATCTTTGACGAGTTAATGGCATATCCCTTTCACCGATCTCGCTTACCCGACCATCCTGGTGAGTTAGATTTTAATTAGATCACTTGGTGATTCGAACACATCTATGTCTATTAGGTAAATCAGTCTGACTAATTTAGGTATTCCTAATGCCAGTTTAGATTAGATTCTTTTCTGACTTGGTGAAGTCAGTGGGAGGATCGAAATTGGCTCGCTAAATTTTTTTAAATTGGTTAACTAAATTCTCTAAAATTATTAGATCCTTAAAAATGAAATAGCTATATAGATAACTAAATCATAGCCTTCTATTAAGTTGAGTGATAATGGGTTCATTAGTATAATGATCATTGGAGGCTCAAAGGCTTGGTGATTATTGACTAATGAAATTATCATTCATAAAATGATAATTTGGTTAAGTCTTTCTGATAGTGATTAGATTGACCAACCAAAGTCGGGCCTGATCATTTATTGGTTAGATAAGACCAAATATGGTCATGTTAATGGTTGGACCTAACCGAACCTTTTTCAGTGGAGGCCAAAGCCTACTGATTAGGTCTATAGGATAAAATCAATATTACTAGAAGTTGTTTAGAGAAACAATTAATTTTGAATCTATCCATAGGTGCACATGGGTTGACCAACCAAAGTTGGACTCATGTATAGTCTATGTGGATTCTAGTACCCACAAGAAATTAGAGTAATTTCTCGAATTGGAGGTAGAGGCTACCAATTTATATAAAATAGTGGAAGGGCCTTTAGACTGAAGTCCAAGTTTTTAGGATTAATAATTATATACTAATTAGATTTAATTTTTTTTTTTATGCAGACATGACCACTAACCTATCACTTCGGTCATTGTTAGACCATGACAAATTAATGGGATCCAACTACGATAGCTGGTATCGTAAGTTGAAAATCATCCTAGAGCATGAGTGGATCCTTTATGTGATAACAAATCGAGCACTTGAGGAGCCAGCTCCGAATGCTAGAAAAGTGGTTCGAGATACTTATCTGAAGTGGTTCAATGATCGCACCATCATTCGATGTATAATGCTGACGGTAATGAATGATGAATTCAGCTGTAGGTTTGAAAATGCCCAGCCATAGGAGATGCTTCAAATATTGAACGACTCTTTTGGCACACCGAACAACGTTGAAAGGCATAAAATAAGTTATATCATTTTCAACGCTTAGATGAGGAACGGAGTCTCAGTCACCGATCATGTATTGTACATGATCGAGATGATTGAGTGCCTTAGCAAGTTAGGCTTTTTTCTGCATGAGCAGCTCGGTAAGGATGCGATTCTTAATTCTTTGCCCAAGTCCTTCCTCCCCTTTCTAACTCATTTTAGAATGACAAAGCCTGCAGTAAACTACCACGGCTTGTTAAGGTTGCTGCAGAACTTTGAGGAGGATCACTAACTCCATAAGGAGACGATGAATATAGTGGGAGAGTCTTCTTCTGGTCGTCAACCCTTTAAGAAAGAAAAGAAGAATAAGAAGAAGAAAAATAAGCAGGTGCGGCCGCATGCTAGGATGACTACACAAGGTCAGACCAAAAAGTGCAAGCTCGACTAGAGCCAGGCAGAGTGCTTCTTCTACAAGAAGCAGGAGAACTAAAAAAGAAATTATCCTCTGTACATTGCCTTCCTAGACCCGAATAGGCCGAGGAAGAAGCAAGTGGTTGCTGGGCAAGATAATTATATGATAACACCTTACAATTTTTTTCTTATTTGATTCTACCATCTGGGTATTAGATACTGAAAGTCCTTATCATATTTGTAATTCTATGCAGGGCTTGCAGGTCAGTAGGAGATTTGATCAAGATGAGAGGTTCCTGAATGTTGGAGATGGAAAATAAGTTTTAATTTTAGCTTTAGAAATCATGAACCTTGTAATCATTCAAATAAAGTTATTCTTAATGAATGTCATTAGTGTCCAACTTTCTTATTGAATGTCATTTATGTAGGCCTTTTGGCCATGAATGGTTTTGAAATATCAATAAAAAAAAAAAAATTTGTAATATCATTTTGAATGGTATCACAATTTTAATTGGATAATTGAATAAAAGAATTTATTTACTTTCTATGTCTATTAATGTGGTTCAATCCTCTAATAAACGTCCTAGAATTAGTGATGTATCTAATGTCTACCTTTGGCACTGTAGGCTAGATCATATTAATAAGAATAGAATTAACATGTTAGCTCAAGAAGAAATTCTCGAAATTAGTGATTATGAGTCACTTTCGACCTATGAGTTCTGTCTTCTTGATAAGATGACCAAGTCATCTTTTACTGGAAAAAGTGAATGAGCCATTAAACTCTTAAGTTTAGTACATTCGGATGTATATGGACCCATAAGCTCAAGTGCTAGAGGTGGATATTTCTACTTCATAACCTTCACAAATGATCTATCGAAGTATGTGTATGTCTATTTAATAAAGCATAAGTCAGAGTCATTTGAAATGTTCAAACTATTTCGAAATGAGGTAGAAAAGCAAACTAGAAAGAGTATTAAAACTCTTCGGTCTGATTGAGGGGGTAAGTACCTTTTCAATGAGTTTCTGACGTATCTTAGGGAGAACGGGATTCTCTTCCAATGGATTTCTCTTGGAACACCACAACATAATGGTATGTCTGAAAGGAGAAATTAGATCCTGTTGGATATGGTTTGATCCATGATGGGATTTGCTAGTTTGCTAATCTTTCTATGGGGATATGTGCTTAAGTTAGCTTATTACATTCTAAATAGGGTTTTGAGTAAATCTGTCAATAAAATACCATATGAAATATGGACAGGACGTAAGTCAATACTTTCACACCTTAAGGTTTGGGGGTGTCCGACCTACGTCAAACGTTGGATGATAGATAAGCTTGAACCTAGGTCTGATAAGTGTAGTTTTATAAGTTATCCAAAAGAAATCAAAGGGTACTACTTCTACCTTGCTGATGAGCAAAAAGTATTTATCAGTCTTAAGGCAATCTTTTTAGAAAAGAAGTTTCTTGGTGAAGAAACTAATTCCTCTAAGATCGAACTTGATGAAGTACGATAGATGGAAGAATAGACATAAGTTATTGAAGCTGAGCTAGATCTGATTAGATCAGATCCAGAACCCATTGTAGAAGCATCCTTAAGAAGATCTAGTAGAGTACCATGTCAATCGGATAGATACTATAGTTTTCTGATCCATGATGGAGATCCTATTGAACTCGATGAGAACGATCAGGATCTAATCACCTATATGGATGCAATGCAGAGATCCGACTCTGAGAAATGGCTTGAGGCCATGAAATTTGAGATGGAATCCATGAAGGTCAATGATGTATGGACATTGGTTGATCCATCCGAAAGGGTAAAACCCATAGGGTGTAAGTGGATCTTCAAAGAAAAAAAAGGTGCAGATGAAAATATAGAGACCTATAAAGCCCGTCTGGTTGCTAAGAGATATCATCAACATTATAGTATTGACTATGATGGAAAGTTCTTTTCTATAGCAATGCTCAAATTCATTCGGATAATGCTTGCCATAGCTGTCCATCTGGACTATGAAATCTGGCAAATGGATGTGAAAATAGTTTTTCTGAATGAAGAGCTGGATGAAGAGATGTATATGATATAATCTGAAGGTTTCATGTTCATAGATGAGTCTAAGGTGTGTAAGCTTTAGAGGTTCATTTATGGACTAAAGCAGGCATCTCGAAGCTAGAACATACAATTTAATAGAACAATCAAAATGTATGGCTTCAATAAGAATGAAGAGGAGTCCTGTATATACAAATGGGCTAATGGTCCAGCAATAGTATTCCGAGTATTGTATGTGAATGACATTCTCTTAATCGAAAATGATGTCCCTGTATTATAAAAAATAAAGATTTGGCTGTCATCACAGTTCTTCATGAAAGATCTAGGAGAAACTTCCTACATCCTAGGGATAAAGATCTATAAAAATAGATCTAAAAGATTGCTTGGATTGTCCCAATTCATGTACATTGATACTGTGATAAAATGGTTCAGCATGAAAAATTTTAAGAAAGGCTATCTATCGATAGATCATGAAATTTTTCTTTCAAAGAGGGATTATCCAACAACACCTCTAGATAGAGAGCGTATGAATAGAATACCATATGCTTCAGCAGTGGATTCTATAATGTACGTCATGACATGTACGCTACCAGATGTGGCATATTCACTAGGTGTAGTGAGTATATACCAATCTAATCCAGGGGAGAATCATTGAAAGGTTGTTAAAATCATCATAAAGTATTTAAGAAATACTAAGAATCAATGGCTTGTATATGATGAATCAGACTTAAAACTTGTGGGGTCATAGACTCCAGTTTTTAGTTCGATCATGATGATAACAAGAGTGCATCAGGATATATTTATTCTTAATGATAGGGCTGTCTGTTGGAAGAGTTCCAAGCAGCACACTATGGCCGATTCAGTTTGTGAGGTTGAGTATGTTGCTACATCAGATGCTGCCAAAGAAGTGGTGTGGCTAAAAAAATTCATCACCGAGCTCGGAGTAGAATCCTTTCTTGATGGTCCAATTCTGCTCTATTACGACAGCTCTGGAGGCATTTATTAGGACGGTTACGACGGTCATTTGTCAGGACAGTTACAATAAGCTCCATCTATAAAAAGGAACCATCCAGATATATTTTCTCTAAGCTCTTCTTTTCTTTTCGAAACTCTATCGAACTTTTCTCTGAGCACTCCATTTCTGTTGGCTAGAAGAGCTAACTTAACCGTCGGAGGATCTTACCGGAGCCACCAGCACTAACTCCGAATGAAACTTTATTTTGCAGGTTATCGACAGCGACCTCGTCTTCCTCGACTCCAGCTCGATCCAGCGTCAACTAAATTCTACACCAATAGAATTGGTGCTAGAGGAAGGATCCTCTGTTTCTGAGGTTCTCTTGATCTTAAAGGAGTGCTCAGTAGCGATCTCTCTTTTTTCTCTTTAGAGTTCTTTTCAGAAAAAATACCTTCCAAGAAAGCTTTGACCCGACGATCAATGGCCTCTGCAGCTAGATCCCGTCCAGATATATCCATTCCAGCTTTGATAACTCAAGCTCCACCTGCAGCCATGGTGGATGTGGAGCAGTTCAACCTACTGATCCAACAGATTCATAGTCTCGCGGAGGTGATGTAGGCCATACATCGATAGACTCTAATATCAGTTCGATCAGAATAGACTTCTCCAAAGCCCCATGGTCCAATCTGAAAATGACCAACCTCGGCTACCCGACCTTTGATCTCTGAAAAGGGGAAGCAGAGGATGGAGGATCCTTGCTCGAACCACGACTCGACCTAGAGAGAAGCTTCACGCTCGTTCCATTAGAAAACTCTGGAGATCAACAATCATGAAGATCTTCTGGATCAAAAGCTCCTAAAAATGAGTCGATGAATCGAAGAGCTCCGTCATACTCCTTCCTCATATGATAATAATATTTGCATTGACCTTCCTCTTTTTTTCAGAGGATTATACAGAAACCAATCCCATCAAACTTCAAGCTCCCACAGTTCGAGAGTTACGATGAAACCACCGATTCGGTTGATCATCTGAAGGTATTTCAGACAATAATGTTGCTCCATGGCACGCCAGACGCTATTTTATGCTAAACTTTTTCGTCCATCCTCAAGAAAGCTGTCAGAAACTGGTACTCAGTACTTAAATCGGATACCATCTTTTTTTTTGATTAGATGAGCCATCAGTTCGCGGCTCATTTCGTCAGCAGCTGACGTCTACGCCGAGATTTGGATTTTCTGATGAACATCAAGCAGAAGAAGGAAGAATCCATCCGAAATTATGTCATTCAATTTAATGCTGCTGCATTGGAGGTCCAAAATCTGGACCAATCAGTTATAATGGCTGCACTCAAGGGCGACCTCCAAAAGAATAATTTATTATTCTCCCTAGAGAAGAAGTATCCTAGAAACTTTATCAATTTGCTAGCTCGGGCTGAAGGTTATACCCGAGCTGAAGAAGCCTTCAAGGCTAAGGATGATGAAGCCTTTGATAAGCAGCAAATCGATGAGCCAGGTGGGCCCATCAAGGAAGAAAAGTCGAGGAAAGCTCGACCGCGCTTTTGAACTTTCTTTGAGTGAAAGCGAGTTTGAATTCCTCCCCGGGCTCGAAGGCAGAAAAGCCCAGACAGAATGGCATGGCAGGGTTCTCTTCAACAAAACTTTTACAACTACGCCCCTCTTAATGCTCCAAAAATCTAAGTGCTGATAAAAATTAGGAAGCAACTGCCGAGACTGGAATGGATGCACTCTCACCCCAGCAAGCATAATCCTAACAAGTTCTATCTTTATCATCGTGACCATGATCACGACACTGAGGAGTGTATCCAACTTTAGGATGAGATCTAGGAGCTCATCAGGCGAGACAGACTAAATCGATTCCTGCGGTGATGGTTTGAAGGATGAAAAGATCGATCGAAGGCATTACCATAGCCTGAGCCACCAAGGAGGAAGGATCAACAAGGAGATCGACCGTCTCTCGACATCATCAACACGATCTCAAGGAGACTTCGATAAGGAGAGGCTGGTGGATCCGAGGGATCAGTGAAGAGATGGAGAACTGAAGAACCTATAACCTTCATAGAGGTAGATGCTCTGGGAGTTCAATTTCCACACAATGATGCGGTTGTAATCTCTTTAAACATTATCGACTATGATGTATACCGTATTTTGGTAGATAATGAAAGCTCGGCCAACGTATTGTTTTATGATGCTTTCTCAAAAATATTCTTACTCAATAACCACTTCGGATCTATGAACTCTCCATTGATAGGCTTCACTAATGATGCCATACCAGTCGAGGGCATAATAACTTTAGCTGTGACTGCAGGGCAACGCCCGAAGCTGACAAAGATACAGATCAATTTTTTAGTCGTAAAGACTCCATCCATCAATATTGCTATTCTCGACTGATCTAATTTAAATACACTTCGGATGGTGGTATCAACTTATTATTTGAAGATGAAGTTTTCGATGAGTTATGGGATCGGAGAGGTCAGGGGAGATCAAGCTCTGGCAAGGCATTGCTACTTAATCTCCTGCATAAGGAAGAACACTCCAACCCTTATTCTATTGATGGACTAGATATCCGCGATAATCTTATCGAGGAGCGGGGCGAGCCTATGAAGGATCTCGTATCTGTGCCCTTGAACGATGGAAATACGGAGCATGCTATATAGATTGGCTCCAACTTTGGAGATGAGGTTCGGGAGCAACTCATCATCTTTCTCAAAAAAAATGCGGACGTCTTTGCCTGGGCCCCAACGGATATGCCAAAAATTGATGCCAAAGTTATGAAATATCGGCTAACCATTGATCCAAAATATCGATCGATAAAAGAGAAACTGTGCAGCCACGCCCCAGAGAGGTAGAAAGCAATTATGGAAGAAGTAGGCAAGCTCTTCAAAGCTGGGTTCATCCAAAAAGTTAACTATCTGATCTGGATCTCAAACGTGATCCTCATTAAAAAGGCAAATAATTAGTGGAGGATGTGTATAGACTTCAAAAAGCTGAACAAAGCCTGTCCAAAGGATAGTTACCCTCTTTTCAGGATTGATCAACTGATAGACACAACCTCGGGCCATGAGCTCCTCACCTTCATAGATGCCTTCTCCAACTATAACCAGATACGGATGGTGCCAAAGGACGAGGAAAAAATTATTTTTGTTACTGATCATGGTCTTTACTGTTACAGGATTATGCCCTTTGGGCTCAAGAATGCAGGGCCAACGTATCAGTACCTAGTCAATAAAATTTTCAAGAAGCAGATCGATCATAATATGGAGGTGTATGTGGATAACATGCTCATCAAAAATCAAGCTTCTATAAACCATCTTGCTGATCTTGAAGAGACCTTTCGTACACTCAGAAAGTACAAGATGAAGCTGAATCCGACCAAGTGTACCTTTGGTGTGACCTCTAGGACGTTTCTAGGGTTTATGGTGTCGAGACGCAGGATTGAAGCAAATTCAGAGAAAATTCAAGCCATTCAAGAGATGACCGCTCTAAAGATAATCCTTGACTGAAAAGTAGCATCCCTAAATTGCTTCATCTCGAGATCAGTCGAGTGATACATGTCCTTCTTCCAAGTTCTCAAGCAACCAAAGAATTTTTGCTGGACGACAGAATGCTAACAGGTATTTGAGGAGCTCAAAAATTACCTCGACTTGCCTCCACTACTGACAAAGTTCGAACCTAAAGAAGAATTATTCTTGTACCTAGCGGTCTTTCCGACGGCCTTGACAACAGTCCTAGTCAAGAAGAAAGCGAAGATACAGCGGCTGGTCTACTACATAAGCTGAATCCTAAGAGATGTAGAGATCAGATATTCTAAGCTAGAAAAATCAGCTTACTCTCTTCTAATTACTGCCAGGAGGCTCCGACCTTACTTTTAGGGGCATACCATAACGGTCCTCATGGATCAACTAATAAAGGCAGTCCTTCAACGATGGACGCTTCAGAAAGAATTGCAAAATGGGCAATTGAACTCATAAAATTTGATATCAATTATCGATCCCGGTCATCGATCAAAGCCCAGGTATTAGCAGATTTTATAGCAGAATGTACCATTTTCGATGATGCCGAGCTTGAACAGAACGAGTCCGACGCTCTACTGTCGTAATCGAGCCTTCCTAAAGAGACAGCCAATCTTCTCGAAGATTTTTGGGCTCTGTACGTGGATGGTTCGTCCAACTCTGCTGGAGCGGATGCAGGGTTGGTCTTAGTTAGCCCCGAGGGAGTTGTCACCGAATATGCACTGTGCTTTGAATTTTCTACGACTAATAATGAGGCTGAGTATGAAGCGTTGATCATCGAATTAAAAATTATAAAAGAATTAAAAGTAGATCGACTTCAAGTCTATAGCAATTTTCAATTAGTGGTCAGTCAAATTAGTGGCAGCTATGAAGCTCGAGAGAAAAGTATGATGAAATGCCTTGAGAAAGTAAAAAACTTGACTCCGACCTTCAGCTGTTTCGGCATTTGACAGATTTCGAGGGCAGAAAATATAAGAGTCGACCTTCTCTCTAAGTTGGCCACTTCAACTCCAGCCGAACTGTCCAAAGAAGTATTTTTTGAGACCCCAAAATGCCCAAGCCTAGAGAAATCATAGATCATTTTGCAGACAGAACTCGAGCCAAGCTGGATCGACCCATTGGTTGCCTACCTCAAGGAGGAAGTCCTTCCTCATGACCCGAAAGAAGCTCGAAAACTCAAGAATTAAGCTTTTTGATATGTTTTGTACGAGGGTAGATTGTATAAGAGGTCGTATGCGCTACCATTGCTGAGATGTCTCCGACCTTTAGAAGTCGATTTCGTATTATGAAAAGTACATGAGGAAACCCGTAGAAGTCATGTAGGAGCCAGATCACTATCGTAAAAGCTACTTCGGTAAGGATACTATTGGTCGATCTTATACCATGATTCTATAGAGTACGTCAGAAAATATGACCGCTGTTAGAAGAATGCGAGCATACAAAGACAACCGACCTCCGAGCTTACTCCACTAAGTGCGTCTTGGCTATTTGCGCAGTAGGGAATGGACATACTTGACCCTTTTTCAATGATAACAAGGCAACGAAAGTTTCTCCTGATCGCGATCGACTACTTCATCAAATGGATCGAAGCCGAACCACTAGCCAAAATTACCAAAGTCAAGGTATAGGATTTCATCTGAAAATCAATAGTCTATCGATTCGGTCTGCCCCAAACCCTCATAACTGATAACAGGCGATAATTCATCGAGACGAGGTTCGCCAAATTCTATGAAGACCTAAACATCTTCTACCACTTCACATCGGTAGCTCACCCATAGACAAATGAAAAAGCTGAAGTGACCAACTAGACTCTACTGCAAAGCATCAAGACAAAGCTCGATAAAGCAAAGGAGGTCTGAGTGGACGAACTCTACCACCTCCTTTGGGCATACTGAACTACTCAAAGACTGTCAACTGGGAAAACATCATTCGCCTTGGTCTTTAAAATAAAGGTAGTCATTCCGGTTGAACTTAAGCTCCCGTCAGCATGGGTCGTGGCTTTCAATGAGCAGCATAACCCACAAGATCTCATAGTCAACCTCGACCTGCTGAAAGAAAAAAGAAAGAAAGCTCAGGTTCGGATGGCGGCCTACAGATGAAAGATGGCCCAGTACTATAACTCCAGAGTCAGAAGTAAAACATTTAGAGTGGAGGACTTAGTACTTCGACGAGTTACCGTCTCTCAGCCTCAGAGCCAGGAGAAGCTTGCCCCAAATTGAAAAGGTCCGTATGAAGTGGTGAAGGTCGTTCAGTCCGAAACTTATCGTCTGAAGGAGCTCGGAGGAACAACGCTCCCACGATCTTAAAATTCAGAAAATCTGAAGATATACTACCAGTAATTTTTCTGCAATAAAACTTCTTCATTTCAATATTATTATTTCTTGGTGCAAAAATCATGTGATGACAGAAAAAAAATAATTAGAAGTGGTCATATTAGGAATAGGAGAAGGACCTCGTCCTAACGTGAGCAAAGTCGAAGGTCTTGTTCATTTTAGATGAGATGGAGGGAGAGGCCCTGACAGCGGCCCTTATGTGCCCCCATAATCCGTTAGGAACATGAGGAGGACCTTATCCTAATGTGAGCAAAGTTGAATACCTCATTTATTTTAGATGAGATGGAGGGAGAGACCCTGACAGTGGCCCTTATGTGCCCCCATAGTCCGTTAGGAATAGGAGGAGAACCTCGTCCTAATGCGAGCAAAGTCGAAGGCCTCATTTATTTTAGATAAAATGGGGGGAGAGGCCCTGACAATGGTCCTTATGTGCCCCCACAGTCCATTAGGAATATGAGGAGGACCTCATCCTATATGAACAAAGTTGAAGGCCTCGTTCATTTTAGACAAGATGGAAGGAGAGGTCCTGACAACGGTCCTTATGTGCCCCCATAGTCTGTTAGAAATAGGAGGAGGACTTCATCCTAACGTGAGCAAAGTCGAAGGCCTCGTTCATCTTAGATGGGATGAGAGAAAAGGCCCCGACGATGGTCTCATTGTGCTCGACAATAACTGAAGATAAGATCTCTCCTGAGTTTCAATCTGAATTGGTGCGGAGCCCTGAAGAGGACTTCGACTGTCGACCTTTTTGTACTCCCTTCGAGTTTCGAACTCAAGAATAGGGGGACTATTGTTCGGGATAAACTCCGCTCCCATCGAAGTTCAGTCTGGTGCTTAGCCTAATGCAGTTGGTAATCACAGAAGAGCTTCAATAAAAAATTCTCTCTCCAGTGGTTGAACCTCACCCGATCTCCTTCAGCGATCGAACTCATCTAGTGGCGAAACTCCTCCAGCTGGACATCGAACCCAATCGAACTCCTCAATGACCAAGCCCCAGCCAAACTCCTTCTAGATTTCTTCTTCAGTTGGGCTTCTGCGGGAGCTGAACTCCTTCTGGATTCCTCCTTCAGTCGGGCTTCTACAGGAGCCAAACTTCTTCCGATCTCCTCCAGCAGTCGGGCTTCTACGAGAGCCAAACTCCTTCCGGACTCCTCCAGCAGTCGAACTTCTATGGGAGTCGAACTTCTTTCGGACTTTTTTAGCAGTCGGACTTCTACGGGGGTCAAACTCCTTTCATATTCCTCCTTCAGTCGGACTTCTATGGAAGTCGAACTCCTTTCAGACTCCTTCAGCAGTCGAATTCCTCTAGGAGCCAAACTCCTTTCGGATTCCTCCTTCAATCGAATTCCTCCAAGAGCCGAACTCCTTCCGGACTCCTCTAGAAGTCAAATTCTTTCAGGAGCCGAACTTCTTTCGGATTCCTCCTTCAATCGGATTCCTCCAGGAGTCGAACTCCTTTCGGACTCCTTCTGTAGTCGAATTCCTACAGGAGCTGAACTCCTTCCGAACTTTTTTCAGATGAATTCCTATAGGTAATTCCATTACTGAACGGTTACAATTATCATTTATCATGATAGTTACGATTGTCATTTATCAGGATGATTACGATTGGCATTTATCAGGATGGTTACGATGGTCATTTATCATGATAGTTACAACAAGCTTCGTCTATAAAAAGTGACCCTCCAGATACGTTTTCTCTAAGCTCTTTTTTTTTTCCGAAACTCTGTCGAACTCCTCTCTGAGCACTCCATTTCTGTGGCCAAAAGAGCTAACTTGACCGTCGAAGGGTCCTACCAGAGCCATCACCACCGACTCTGAACGAAATTTTATTTTGCAGGTCACCGACGGCGACCTCATCTTCCTCGACTCCAGTTCGATCCGACATCAATCAAATTCTGCACCAACAATAATCATTGCAACATTCTCATTCTTCTCCCAATTGGGATCATGGCTTGTCAATGGTGCTTATCAGCTAATGTGGGCATAGAATTCATTGGAAATGCTACTTCTCAATTGACATGAGGATAACCAGATGATGATTAGATTTACCATCACCATCCCCCATGAATAAAAACTACTGTCAACCCTAGCCTCAACCCGATCCCCTCCTCCAACTGCCTTCTCCCTAGAATGGCCGTACAACCCATGCTAGTGACCCCCCTAGCACTGCCGCCACCATGCCCATGGCCCCCAGCTGTCACCACTCCCGTCCTCCTCTCCTCCTCGCTCTTTAGCTTCTTTTCCCTCTACCTCTCTTTCCTCCTCTTCTCTTGCTCCCTCTCCCTTATCATCCTCTCCTTCCTCCTTCCTCCTTCCTCCTTTGGTTGTCAAAGCACTATTCATTATAAAAGTGTAGCAATTCTTCCCTACCCCTAAGAAGAAAATGGTAGCAATTGGAAACTAAAAGTCCCCATTTGCTGTAACTAATGAATAATAAATCATAAGATTCATCATGCATCCAAGCTTTGTTCTACACCTTGAAAAGTAAACTATCGTGTGCCAAAGACCTGTGTGCACTGCATGAGATTTTGCAAAATTTGGAATGCTCAAAATTGAAGAAGTCCTCTGGAGCGATTCAAAAAATAACTATAAAATTTCAAACATAAGCAGAGTGGTTTGAACAGAAATTATTATCTCGTTTGAAATAAGCATTGATTAAGAAAACTCCTTTCTTTAAAGAAAAATATGATGTCAGTTGCATTATGAACCAAAGGGGACCAAGTCTCATTATTGGCACTTAATCTAAGAGGGGCTGAAGCTTGTAAACAATAGAAATTAAATAGTGATCAAGAAAAGTCTTAAAATGCTGAAACTCTAGCTGTATAATTAAGGCCATTGTGCCGCTGAAGTCCTTGACGGTGAAAGTCCTAAGCGAAAAAAAGAGAATTCAATTTTTTCAAAGCAAATAATGGAATAGAGGTAATATTTGAATCTATAGATTTCTAGAGTTGCAAACTGTGAGCGTTCATCTTCTAGTATCAGATTTTTAGACAGCCAGTTTCTGATTTCTAAACTCAAAAAGATGTATTTGGACCTTGATCTATTTGATAGGACACAAAAATATAATTTCTGTCATGTATTTTAGGATCCCAACAATCATATTATATATCCCAAGACAATCTAATTTTAGATTTTAGAGGATATGGATGCGGGATTCAGATGTCAAGCACCAAGCGCCTTGGTTTCAGATTTAGGTTTTAACCTGAAACGAAAATGTTAAAAATTTCTGTCAACAACGTCACGCAGCAAGCCTTTAGATTTCATATTTTGTAAATAAAAATCAGGCATCAGATTTAAAAGCATTTAGGTCCTTAGTCTTAAGTCAAGATTCTCTTCAGGCTGTATGGATTGCAAGTCACAGGCTTCAGGTCTTATAAAATGAAAAGTCCAGTTTCTAGGTTCCAGGTGTAAAATTGAAGCATTCAGGTATACCTTCGAGTCTCGGGTTACGAGTCCACGTAGGTTGACAAATAAGCACCACCGGCATCACACTAACTACTTAATAACCGTTGACTAGCAGCCTAATGTGATTCATGGATATCAGATCATAATTGGTTCTGCTTTCTCTAATATTTTTTCTTTGACATAACATAATTTAGAATTTTGTACCGGCATTTGTTGAATTTTACATTGATTAGAGAAAGAAAACATATCCTGATCCATGGTGGTTTTAGCTTCCTTATAAATGGTAATTCATATCATCTTTTACAACGAATCAGCCTATCCTCTATCAAGATTGCTATGCAAATGAAGTGGCAACTACCAAAAGTGGCTGGTAACTAGATTTAATTGAGGATGAGAAAAGAATAATTCTTATAGAGATAATTTTTCTTAGAATAGCAAATCGAGTGCCACTACATTAAGCTAAATTGGAACCTCTTCCTAAAGCAAGTGCTTGTGGAGAGAGGTGCCAAGTGGCTATGACCAAGCAGCACCTTAGAGAACTTAATCCTTGACCTAAAAATTATTTAAAAGTCCTAAATCATACTTTAAAAACTAAAATTAGACTCAACTTGAAAGTTAGCTGAGTTGATACAAAGACCGGCCGAGCACACGGTAAGCTCTAAACATCAAATACTCGATGATATGTGTGTATACATATTCAAGACCACGGTAACTAAAAAAATATTATTCCTAAACATGGATCTATGGAAATAAATAACCATCAGCAGCACTATATAAAGAAATATGAGATATTAAATCAGAGGACTTGCTGAAGCCTCTTCCTTGTGTCATGCAACTATTTCATCGAAAACAGAGACCGGGTTATCATCTTTTCACGTTATGTGAGTGGTGGTCTATATTAAATCTATACTGCACGAGATTTCAACCATAAAACTGAGTTTGTCGGACGACATACCATCATGTGTCACGCTAAATTTGAAAGTGAACGTCTCCCAGCAGTATGTAGACAGCAAATTGGAAGTTTGCGCTACTGGTAATTTATCTTCAGGCACGATAGCTAAAAACGATATATTTCTTTTATGCATCATAATGGGACAATCTATAGCCAATATCAATACATACTCCCTCAAATAGATCCTCTTTAACTGAAGCCTAGTTTCGTGAGATGGCATTAACTAAATTTTTTCACTTCAAATACAATAGGTAAAATATAATATGACACCATATTCAAGGTCAAAAGCTAAAATGGAACTTACTCCAGCAATCTGATGTTGTCCCAGAAATTAAACTTCTACCAGTAGCCCAAAAAAAAAAAAAGCTAGTTCATTTTCTCTAAATAAAATAGTTTCTAGTTTGCACATCCACGATAATTAGATTCGAAGAATGCATTGGAACAGTCCCAAATGATCATTTTACAACACAAAGCACATTTTCGGATCATTACACAATAAATTTGACTGAGACAGAGCGTAAGCTGCCAGCATACCTGAAAAATATATAAAGAGTTATTGCTCTACAATCACTACAAGTTAAAAACGCATCAAAACAAATGTAGGGCTACAACACGAACACAAATTTTGTCAATAAGAACACTATATATGATATCAAATATGTAAAGATAGATTTATTATTAACATACAAACAGAATATCTCAGTCACTTTTTCCTTCTTTATCGAACGTACGAGAAGTGTTATAAAAGTAGGTTTTCTGCACCTCTCTTTAAGCAGGACAGAAATCAACCTCATGGAATAAGAACAAAGCCAACAACTCTACCAAACAAATTCAAGGAAGAAAATGCAAAAAAATCATTAGTTAAACAGAGTAAAGAAATTAGCAAACTGTAGGAAACGAGTGGAAAATGATGACTTCTTTTTCTCTCCCTTATCCCCATCTCATGCTTTTTTAAGGGGAAGAGCCATGTAAAACTTTCCTACATAGCAGAAGGATGATGTACTTAATATTTACAAGCTTTTAAACAGTCATAAAAAGAATACCGCATCATTAACCAGTTTTGTATTATAACTCACTCCAGCTGCCAGGAGCTGCACGGAGATTAATTAAGAATCTTCCCATGTTTCCAGATTGGAGTACAGAATCCAAATCACTTCAAGGATTTATGAAGACCCGATACGCAGTTTTCAGAAACATAGCGACAAATATTATTAAATTATTTATGTAGATATTACATAAATCCCACAATTGAGAGAACAGCAAAGAAGCATGAAAAATCCCGCAATTGATCTGTGCAGACGGATGGAAGAGAGAGGTAGGAGGGCTTTGAAGGCTGTGCAAAGAAGGATCGAACGGTTGACGAAAGGATACAACCCGAACCTAGCCACCAAAACGCCCTCCACACGAGGTACGATGGGAATTAGAATCCCAGTCAAATAATGATGAGAATCCCAGAGACGGGGAGGTGACCCGCTCCTCCGGCGCTTTCCTTGCCCGTTTCGGCCTCAACCGGTGGACCCGGTCCAAGTCGGTCTGGGTTTTGTCCTGGGCATGTTCTTTTTAAGATAAAATATTTATCTAAAAATTTATATTTTTTTTTAAATAAATATTTTTTAGATAATATTTAGATTAAAAAATAATTTATTTATATTTTTTTATATATAAAAAAATGACTCGAGAATTTGTTACTTATCTTCTTTTATATTACTAGTTTTATCTAAGATATACCCATATTTTCTATAATATTCTTTACTATATAAATATTATATTATATTATATTATATTATATTATGTTAATATCTTATATTAATATAACATAATATAGATTATTATATATAATAATATATTATTATATTATTATTATTATAGCATTATATTATCATAATATATTATAATAATATAATATAGTATATTATAATAATTTATTATAATAATATAATATAATATTATTATTATATATATTATAGTATATAATATTATGTTAATATCTTATATTAATATATTATATTACTATAGTATTATAAAAATATAATATTATTATATTATATATAATATATTATATTATTATATTATGTTATGTTATTATAATATATTATTATAATATAGTATATTATAGTATATTATGTTAATATCTTATATTAATATAACATAATATATATAATTATATATAATAATATATTATTATAGTATTATAGTATTATATTATTAGAATATATTATAATAATATAATATAGTATATTATAGTAGTTTATTATAATATTATAATATTATATTTTATATCATGTTATAATATATTATATTATAATATATATATTATAATATCTAATAACATAATATAATATAATATAATATATATTATTATATATAATAACATATTATTATATTATTATTATAGTATTATATTATCATAATATATTATAATAATGTATTATAATATCTAATATAAATATTATTATATATTATATTATGTTATATTATTATTATGATATATTTATTATATTATTATCATAATATATATATATATATTATATTATATTATATTATATTATATTATATTATATTATATTATATTATATTATATTATATTATAAGATTAAGGGTATAGTAGGAATGAATTAAAAGAGTTACTTTTTTGGTTGATGGAAAAATGATTTAGCCACCTCCTAGGTGGGTAAGATTTTCTTTCATTTTATGGATAAATGCTATCCAAGAAAAAATAACTTTTCTATCTTGAAAAATATGAGAACATGAGTAAGTTGGTCAATGAAAAAGTAGATCAAATTTTTTATGATATTTATCCGCAAAAGAATGAGCCCTTATATTTACAAGAGCCGGTTTCTTCTCAGGTCTCAAAGGCTCCACAGACCAATATAGATTTTTGGCTATGTCTAATCAGAGGTCACAAGTCTTCATCCATTCAATGTGGGCGTACAATATTGATGACAAGTTCATTGATCCATGCTCTTCTCCAGCAATATTGCTTTGTGGCGATCGACACCGAATTTTTTGGTTTCATCTACCACTCGTGGAGGCCCCATGACTTCCTCCTCTCCGTAGAAGAATTCTACGTTCTTCTCAAGTCCAACGTCGACCACCTCCACCTCATCCAAGTCGGCCTCACCCTCTTCGACTCCAGCGGCAACCTCCCCGACCTCGGCACCCATGGTGCCTTTTGCTATGCATGGGAGTTCAACCTTCGGGACTTCAACATACATGGTCATCGCTATGAGCCAAAGTCTATAAACTTCCTCAGCTCCAATGGCTTCGATTTCGACTGTCCCCAAACCCATGGGATCAACCCTCTGGCCTCTTCGTCCAACGGCTGGTAGCATCTGGTCTCATCGGGAGTGGCTCCAGCATCAAGTGGGTCACCTTCAGCGGTGTCTTGACTTCAGATACTTGATCAAGATTTTAATTATGGATCGCCCTTTGCCGGAGAGGAGGGAGGACTTCATGCATCTCTTGACGTTCTTTTTCGATGAGAGGTTATTCGACGTAAAGACTATCATGAGGTATTGCCATGGACTGCATGGAGGACTGGAGCAGGTTCTTTGTCGATGCAGATGTGACCACATGCCGAGGAAGTGCACGGATTGCAGAAATTAATGTGAGGGTTCGGTTTGCATCCTTCCCGTGCGAAAGAATGATTGATCTCTTTCACGATTTAACTATTGGATATTTTGCACAGCTTTAAAAAAATGATGATTTTTTTCTTTTCATCTACAAAGCTAATGTTATATTTTCGAAGCTATTCAAAGTATGATCCAACGGGTAAGGTCATAAAAGATTATCAATCAAATTTTCGCCTAAAAGATACAACCAAATCCTTAAGGTGAAAAATGTAAGATTTAGGAATTATGGGTATCAATAATATGGCCTTGGTCGTTCTTCTCAATTGCTTCTTCTTCTTTTTTTCTTTATTTTTTTGATGGAAGAAAACCATAGATATCCTAGGTTCTATCATGATGATGTTGCCCAGTGCATTTTTTTTTTGCATACTTCGATGTTGTTAAGTATAATTTAAGTTTACAAGTTTTAGAAGCAGAAAAGATTCTTTTCCAAAGTGAAGTGGCTGGAACAAATGTAGCATCAGAGGCTAGCTAGAATCAGTAAAAAAAATCTTATATTCTATAATCTATAATTTTTTATAATAAAACTTTTGCACATTCTATTTATTGACATATGTCAATAGACCGAGCCATATAAATATTATGAACTCTTATTCTTTGTTTTTTCTTCTTGTTTTGTTATCATCCTTGTTTGTCTTAATAAGTATATGGTTAAAATTGATTTTGAACTATCTCCATTCTAATTCTAGCGAAAAAATGGAAATGCCCTAATCCTCCAATATCCAATTCCAATTCTCTTCTAGTATTCAAATCTCATTTTGATTTCAACTTTAAATTTAATCACAACTAAAATGCATCCCAATTTCCATTCTAATCTATTCCAATTGCGAACCAAGTGCACCCAAAGTTTCCACCATGAAATTGCTTGTGAGTGGATTTTTAGATTCAGAACTGGATATCACATATCACAAAAATTTTGATCTCTCTTCCAATTTTCAAAGGGTTGTTATGCATGGCCGTTGATCTGGATGAAAGACTTGGTTTCAGCCTTAGAGTGGACCTAATGATTAATGGGGATTGGCTCTTGTTATGGGATCATGACACCTCAATCGTGATTCTCAGGATTTATCCATGGACATCGACCTCCAACTCCTGACCCCAAGGTCAGAAGTATTTATGTGCATCGGCCATTGATGATCCTTCTGACCCACACACTTGCCATTGGTCCCAATCTTTAGTTGCACACATGGCGAACCACTGAGCTACATCCTCTCCAACCCTTACTGCAATTGTCATACTTGGCGGGACTGATGAACTTCATCAAATCATACCACTAAGAAAGATGGCTGACTGCATACTGGCTATGATCACATCAACCATTAAATCCTAAAAAGTCATGCTAGAATCATTAATGAAAGAGGTTGCCCCCTACCAGGCGGAATGGCATCAACCACCAAACTCTGGAGCATCAAAGGGGGACTCCTAAAATGATGTGACCAGGAGAGAGTATGATCTCCCACCACTTTCTTATGGCTCTAACTATGGCCTATAAATAGAAAAATTAAGGGACCCCCAACAACTATGCCATCGTTCTCTCTCTCTCTCTTATCTGTTCTACAGATTTCTGACTTGAGCATTGGAAGGTCTCCATCGAAGCCAACTCTAGTGAGAAATTTATTTTGCAAATTCGGTCGTCGCCATCTCTGTCGGGCTTTGCCATACTCAGACACCTCTAATTCGAATCAGGAATCTACGCCAACATCTCTGTTTGTTGGACTCTATTAGACTTTTGGCAGCTGACCACTTGAGTTTTTAGCAATGGATATAGCCCATGGATATTTAGAATGCTACAACGTACATAACTTTCAAGGGATTAGGCCTTCTGGGAAAGATGGGAACATTTTGAAGTTGGAAGATCCTAAGGCCTTGAACTGTATTTTGATGTAGAAACCCATATCTATATATTTGTGGGATCATAGGCTTCTAATCCAAAAGGTCATTCTCAGTTGTATTTTTGACATTTCATTAATTGATCCTTCCCTTATCTTATTTGATATCCTATTGGTGATAAACATATCCTACAAAGGATTCTTTTAAGCCTAATCTCTTTTACAATTTGTTGTGGGATAGATCCACCTAGGCCATGGTCCTCGGGGTCTATCCTCTAAAGTACACTTGACAGCCACCATACTGTAAGGAGGAGTGAAGTGATCTTCATTGGCTCCCTTCTGACCTTATGCTTGGGCACCAACTAGCCTCTAGAATAAAATTTTACCAGCCTCTGGGTTGGGACTCCATTAGCCTCTAGGTCATGACTTCATCAACCTTCTGCTCGAAACTTTATCGATGACATGGATAAGTCCTCATAATTGGACTTGGAATAAACACGATCTTGATGATTCCCTGGCCATACTCAACCTTAGCCTATTCACCAAACCACGTGGGTTATTGCTAAATCTTCTAACACTCTTCAGAATATGGGCCTGATAGATGCCTATGATTAACAATTTGATAGGCGCCCATCCGACAGATGCCTATGACCAATAACCTAGCAGGTGCCCAACTTGGTGATGCTCATGATCAAGAGATTTTGGTCTTCTATGGGCTAGGATGTCACAACAAACTCTAACTATCTCCTATATAAAGAGATAAAAAAGGGGACCCCCAAGGAAGGTAAGCAAACCACATCAAAAAGAAAGCACTCAAGCTACTCAATATCTATTCCTTGTTTCTTCTACTGTGCTCAAACTTCGGCTAACTTAGACATCGGAAGGTCCCCCATCGAAGAACTTCCAGCGTTAAGATTTTTTTTTTTGTAGGTTTCTGGCACCCCACCTTCCACGGGCTCCTAGCATCCTCTCAGCAGCCATATTAGTACTCCAGAGACTCGATGCAACACAGACACTTCATCGATTAATCGAATTTGCTCTTGATTTAGCCTACTTTAATAATCTGAGTAGAAAATAGTTTCTTGAGTTAAAAATAAAAAAAAATCAAATATCCTTTGTCTTAATATATGCACCTTTAGAGAAATATCCAAAGCTTACACCTCATTAGAGTTTCTATGATAGATGAAACATAAAACTTTATAGTTTCATGAGCAGCTTTAACACTGTCTCTATACATCTCTCCGGTAGGTGGTATTGGAGGCTTATGAACATAATGTCTTGGATAAATTGAAAATTTTAGTGAGTTGAGAAGAAGCTTGAATATTGAATGGCGATTGCAGTGGTTTTCAGACACTATGCAAGTGTTTGAACCCTTTTAGGATTAGTTTATCCTTTGTCCTTGATAATAATGGTAATACTATTTTTTCGAAAGATATTTGGATTAATGACCAAGCCTTTTGCACCATCCTCTTGAACCTTCTTCAATTTGCTCTGGATCAGGATTTTGAGTTTTCACTCATTGGAATTTAGCTACCAACTCTTGGATGCTATTGGTCAAGCTTTCGATCTTTCTTAGAAACTTTGGAGGAACTCAATGAGTTGTCTAATCTCCTCTCCCTTATCAAACCTGATAGTCTACGCTCTACAGAATAAACAACAATGGAGGTGGAATACTAATAAGATTTTCTTTGTCAGATCCATGTATAGATTTATCAACAAAGGGGGCTTGTGTGCCCCTTTTTTTCTTTTTTTCTTTTTGATGAAATTGTATGCCCCATTGCACCAATTTCATTGCCGTTGCTATCCTTCTTTGCATTGCCAACGAGGAGACTATTGATCATCCATGGATCATTTGTCTGTCTCATATTTGAGAGCATGGTAGCAAGAAAGGTTTTGGCTTTAGTATGGAATGGAGAATAATCTACAAGGAGTTGGAGAGGTCTGTTGTATTGGGTTTCGATTACGCAGCAGAATACGGTTTTCAATCTTTTTTTTTAAAACATACTATTAACTCTCAAGCAAAATGAAATCCAATCTCATGTAGACCTTATTGATGTCAGTCAAATAAAATATAAATAACAACCAGATAAGAAATATATCTCCAAGTAGATGATAGTCTGATGCTAGTATGATCTCCATTAGACATCCAAGTGGATGTCCTCCATTGATAGTCTACATAGGGATCGATCACGAACCTTTTCAATCTTTTGTTATGCTGAAAATCTTTTACAAGAATTCAGCACTTCCTCTTTTTCAAGGATGAAGCACACCGTGACCTAAGAGCTTTCTACCCTTCACAATGAACATACCTAAAACCTTTTAAAGTCTTCTTTCAAAAGACTATAGTCTTGTTGTGGTGCTAGCACATCGCTAATAGCTTAAAACCCACGACCTGAGAGCTTTCTATCCATCGCTAATAGCTGTTACTAATACCTCATTTTGTTGTAGTGCTAGCACATCCTCTCTTCTTTTAGATGTCCAACTCTTAGTACATCAATTTCTTAAGAAAGTAGTCCCTATGTTTTTCTATCTATTTTCTTATCACTCTAATATTTTTCACACATTTTTCTTTTGAATGCCTCCTTTATATAATGTATGAAGGGGCATGTAAACAATCTTTGGCATATAAACTTCTCATGTGGCCAAACTCTTTGGTTTCTAAAGTTATACATGCTAATTAAAGAGGAACCATGTAGGACGTCCCAACACTTGGGGCATGAAAGAGAAGCAAGGCAGAAGGTCTCTTCCTTTTGGGTGCAACTCCCTAGGTACTAACAATTTTGGCGCATGGGATTTGAGAGGAGTAAACCAAAAGGGCTCCTTCTAGAAGCTAAGAGATAAGGGAACTCTTTCATGTGAGGAATTTGTAGCGCCAAGGAGACCTAAGCATGAGCCATCTTGGACTTTATCAAATCTCTAGATTTTAGATAAGGTCAAATATCTTTAGGCTAGAGTTGATTGAGAACTTAGGTTAACCCATGTGCTAGCATGTCTATTAAACTTAGTGGACTTCTAATAAATCCAATTACTTTAGTCCATAATCAATTCCTTAAGTGTATGACTCATTGGGTTCAATATATATCTAGCCAGTAGTAAATTCAAGCTCATGCCCAAACTAACTCAATTAGAAATAGATCAAGTCCAAATATACCAATTAATTAGAACTTTTTATAATTGATTGTTGAATTAAATTTTTTAATTTATATGAGTCCACAAGTCAAGATTGATATCTAGCAACGTGTCATGACTATCCAAAAGATATGAAATTTTAGTAAAAATATCAAAACATCCTTCCATGATGAGTTACTGTACAATTCAATCCTTCAATCATATAACACTCCAGATAAGCTATGGACATGAAATCATGTTAAGCCCAAATATATACTTACCCATTCGAATCTTAATCTAATGATGATAACTCAATTAGTGATATATTAGAAACTTTTTTTTGATTTTTATCCTTCTTTAGCCAAAAACTTCATGAGTCATCATCCTATGAGATCACATAGGATGTTCTTTCTCCTTACAAGGAGTGACTGATTCTTTAAGTTGACCACTCATAATCTTCATGCACATTTCACCATGCCCAGAACATTCCATGTATGTCTTAAAGAGTCATGTTAGGGTATGAACAAAATTCATATACACAAGATACTATGGTGATCTCAGGTCTAAGATCACTTGCACTACTCTCATTAGAGAAACATCTGTTGACATACTTGTAAGACTCCATTAGATGTTTTCTCTATAGGTCGGTTTAGTGAACTTATTCTCCAATGAGTGCTCACATCCTTGTATTAGTATCACTATACAAATGATTGTGAAATCAATCACTCTCTCCATCGAGCATACATAGGATATGCTAGTCTTATCGATATCATTGATTTCCAAATTAATGATTTTATAATTAAGAATATTTTAGATTAGGACTATCACTATTTTAGGTCTCACTGGCATGATCTCATCATGATCCTAAAATCTTTGTCCTAATCCATGGGATTCATTATAATCTTAATCAAGTAACAAGATGCGGCATATAATCAAACAAAATATCTAATTTTATAAATAATTAATATTAAATATATAGTAAAAAAATAGAATATAGAAAAAATTTTATTGCATCATCCATATGATTGGCTTGTAAGGTACTATTCTTTCATGTTATACCTTTAAGCTAGCTGTTTATATGTCCTTTTGTTTCTTTTCCACTCTTAGAGGCCTTTTGCTCCTCTCAATTCTGACAATACTTGCATCTCTGGATTGATTAGAAAAGCTAAACTATACCTCTCATGCTTCCCCTCTCTCTTTCTACCCCTTCTTGTATTTTTACTCAGTCAATGAGGTAGGTAGAGTAGTAGCAACCTATAACCAAATAACCCATACACTTGATTAAAGGTCACATGGTTAGCCACACAAGGATAACGACTCCAATGTAGCCAGAAGGAGTTATAAATTGTGATGACCTAACAATACTAGAAGCTTGAAAAAAATAGTGCAGGATTTACCATGCTACTTTTAAAAAATATTTTAAAAATAATAATGATGTAATAAAAAATAATTAATCTAATTAATTATCTATTAATCATATTAGATTATTTAACCCTACATATTAAGATCTAAATATAATATGCATGCATACATCAATATATTTGAAAATAAAACTATGTAATAAACTATTTACTATATCTACGTGTTCGGAACATAATATCTTTTCACGGGTAGACAATCACCGCAATCTAATTCACCAAATAATGCTCTGATATCATATCATAGTCACAAATATATTCGACCTCTATGATTAGTCCACACAGAGCTCCTGGTCTCGATCCACCCCACTGGAGTGTTAGCTCCTCGTCGGAGCCTTTGATGGCTGGTTATGATTGATTCGATCGATTATATACTTTCTTATTTCTCAGATATTCTAAAAAATTAGAACATAAATATTGGAGGATGATGAAGATGTATTTTAAATTTGGTGGTGATCCGATGCTCACAGCACTCGATCTCTCCATCCGAACCCAGATTTCCAAATATAGAATTTCACTCGGTCCAAAAATTCTGACACACTAAAAATCCTATCACGTCCTCTCTATATGGAGTTTTTTTATGAAATAAGTTTTTATAGAAAGATAACTTTTAGATCTATAATTCTTATTTAGATTATATCTAAAAATAGAATATCCTTAGAGGTGAAAATCATAAGAGAAAAGAGAGATGAGGGAAAAGTAAAGTGCTGCAAGATCTTATTCGCCTTCACTCTAAGATTTTTTTCTTCTAGAACTGATGTCTAAACATTCTAAAATTTTTATCACATAATGCTAACCCCTTCTTCTATATGCACAAAAATTCTCATAATTTATTAATATGAATACCATGAGAAAATTATATAAAAAATGATAAGAGTTGAGTGATTGAGAGGTTTTAACCACTCACTTGATTTCAAAAATCAAATGAGCCACTTTTCCTTATCCAATGCCCCCTCTCTTATGTTTAACACGTAGAAGAACTCTTCTTCTATATACATATTTTATTTCTTAAAAAATATTCGATAAACAAAAGGGAGGGCATGGGAAGCAGAGTGGAAAAATAAAAAATGGTGGGCGCATGAGAGGATTTGAATTCAAACTTTATTTAACTTGATCCAAATTAGTTTCAACCAAATCATTTAATTTAGATCCAATTAAATCAGGTTAAATCCAACCAAATTAGGCTTAATCTAATCTAATAAAATTTTAATCAAATTAAAAATTAATTAGATCTACGTTCTGATCAAATCAGGGTCAAAATTTTCATAGCAATTAGGTTATCTCATAATCTAATCGGGTCAAATCCAATCGAATCAAATTTAATCAAACTTGATTGAATCCTCATTGCTCAATCAAATTAAGCTAATCAATAATCAAATTGCTAATTAATCTTTCAAAAAATATCTAAGTCCAAATCGAATGGTTACTGGGCAATAGAGTCCTATCAATATGAAACTCTTGAAGAGTCTTAAATCAGTAGGACTCTTGAACCTAGTGTTCCAAACGAATTGAACTCATGATCAAAGAGTTTCAAACTAATGGAACTCTTGATCAGAGAGTTTTAGATGAGTAGGACTCAGAGTTTCAGTCTAGTAAGATTCTTGCTCACAGAGTTCCAATCTAGTGGGACTCTTGACCATAGTATCCTAAATTATCAGAACTCATGATCAAAAAGTTCCAAACAAGTAGGACTCAGAGTCTATCCAATAGGACTCTTGATCATAGAGTCTTAGTCCAGTGGGACTCTTTGACCATAGACTCCAGACCAATGGAATACTTGATCAGAGAGTCCCAGATAAGTCGGACTCAGAGTTCCAGTCCAGTAGGACTCTTAGTCATAGAGTTTCAGTCCAGTGAGACTCTTGATCATAGAGTCTCAAACCAATAAGACTCTTGATCAGCCATCAGATCAGGTAGAAACTCTTAATATGTGTGACCCCGTAGGTTCGAATCTAAGCCGGTAGCATAGAAATCAATTTCTATACTAATCGAAGTGACCATCTAGCAATGGTATCCGACGTCCGGATAGATCGAATAATCATAATCGCAACATTCAGAACCTACACGAATATGGTTACTGTATAATTCATCCCTATGATCTCTGTATAATGGATGACTCAGAGTTAGACTGTCAATCCTAGAAAATACATGCATGTCGTGTCTCAAAGCAATTAGTCCTGTGACTCCTCACTAAGACTATCCTGATTAAGGTTTTGCTAAATTGAAACATAATTGAACACAGCTCCTAAAATCAGAAGTGGTCAATCCCATCTTGATACACGCACCGACTCCATAAGTACTTGACTGTGCCCAAAAATCTTTCATTATTGAATTAAAAATTTAGATAGTCTGACACTAAAATATAGTGAGTTGCTTGAAAGTCATCATGGTGATCTTGGATCGGAGGGATATTTATACCCATATTCCATCGAAGCTAATCTTGACAGGAAAAAAGCCCTGGAGTTGGTCATGTTCAGTGCAGATGTACCCATACATCTCACTTACATGCCATATCAGTTTCTCAATACTCCTTGGTTACGAGGACAACTAATCTATATGGCACATAATGATCTATACTTGATAAATATTGTCGTCCTAAGTAACAACGTATCATTTGATCGTGAACTATTTAAGGACTAAATGATAAATTCTTCTTTATTGAATCTTGATAGTTCTAAGGACTTCATCACAACATAGGAGTTCATTAGAAGACAACAAAATTTATGATAAAAAATATTAAAATAATTTTTATTAATTTATAATTTATATATAATTATAAATATATGATCCAATCATCAACAGACTGATGATTGGCTTTGGAATATATTTTCAACAATCTTGCACTTGGACTAAAGCTAATCGGTGCAGTATCTAATACCTATCTTCGACTTAAAATCATCGAACTCCTTCACCGCAATAATTTTAGTGAATGGGTCGGCTAGGTTCTCCTTTCCATCGATCTTTTAAAGGTCGACATCACCTCGATCCATAATCTCTTGGATAAGATGGTAGCGATGCAGAATATGCTTCGTCTGCTAGTGTGCCTTTGGTTTCTTCGCCTGAGCAATAGATCGTAATCATCCTAATAAATGATAATCATAATCATCCTAATAAATGGCAATCGTAACTGTCCTGATAAATGATAATTATAACTGTTCAGTAATGGGATCGTCTGTAGAAATTCGTCTGAAAGAAAAATCCGAAAGAAGTTTGGCTCCTGTAGAAATCTGACTATAGGAGGAGTCCAAAAGGAGTTCAGCTCCTGGAGGAATTCGATTGAAGGAAGAATCTAGAAAGAGTTTGGCTCCTGGAGGAATCTAACTTCTAGAGAAGTTCGAAAGGAGTTCGGCTCTTGAAGAAATCCGATTGAAGGAGGAATCCGAAAGAAGTTTGGCTTCTGAAAGAATTCGACTGCTGGAGGAATCCGAAAGGAGTTCGGCTTTCGTAGAAATCCGACTAAAGAAAAAATTTGGAAGGAGTTCGGCTTCCATAAATGTTCGACTAAAGAAGAAATTCGGAAGGAGTTTGGAAAGAGTTCGACTCCCGTAGAAGCCTGACTGAAGAAGAAATTCAGAAGAAGTTCGGCTTCCGTAGAAGCCCGATTGAAGGAGAAATCTAGAAGAAGTTCGGTCGCTGGAATGTTTGTCTGGGGCTCGACCGCTGAGGAGTTTGATTGGGTTCGGAGTCTAGCTGGAGGAGTTTGGCCACTGGATGAGTTCGGCTGCTGGAGGAGATCGGATGGGGTTCGACCGTTGGGGAGAGAATTTTCGATCAAAGCTATTCCATGATTACCAGCTGCATTAGGCTAAGCACCAGGTTGGACTTCGATGGGAGTGAAGTTTATCCCCAACAATTATGAAGATATATAATTGATATGATAGGATCCTAAGATTGTACATTGAAATTCGGTAAAATCAAAAAAAAAAAAAGAGAGAAAGAATTTATGAATGTTGACCATTTCGAGGGGTTGTTCCTCCAAACCTAAGGATAGAAATATTTCATTACTTAAATGAGTTATCCATAGGGTTTGTAACTTATTAACCAAATAGCAATCCAGATAACAAAAATAGTCTATATAAAAAATAGATTATTCAGCTTGGTTGGTATGTATCATTACCCCACCTTTAATAGCATCCATGTTCTCAGTGTTGTGAAGCCACAAACTCTAGATACTTCTCTTTGATTGCATGATACATTTTCACTTGGCAAATTAGCCCATTGAACCAAAATTTCAGCTATTGCCTAATGTGTAGCTTCACCATTCTCCGATCTAACATTGCTTGAGACTCAAATTTAATTTCTCCATTAGAGGAGATCTCCATTAAATATTGTTGAGGGATGATGTTATCACCAAGTTTCTTTTTAAGACAAGAAACATGGAAGACAAGATGGATCTTTGAATGCTCTGGTAGATTAAGGTAGTAAGCAATAGAACCAATATGCTCCAACATCTTGCATGGGCCATAGAAGCGTGGGGACAACTTCATAAAGGCACGGACATTAATAGAGATTTGCCTGTAAGGCTGCAGACGAAGGAAAACTAAAACTCCAACAAATTCTCGTTCACTTCGATACTTTTCAGCTTGATGTTTCATTCGAGCTTGAGCCCCCCTTAGGTTATTCTTAAGAAGCTGTCAAATTCTATCCCAATCATGTAGATCCCGATCTACCTTATGCATCTTTGAAGAGAAATGTGAATAACTAATAATGATAGATGGCGAGCGCCCATAAACGGACTCGAAAGAACAAAAATGGGTTGCTAAATGGTACATAGTGTTATACTACCATTCAGCCCATGGAAGCCAACAAATCCACTCCTTTAGTTGATCACTGGTAAAGCATCTTAAGTAATTTTTCAGGCATTGATTTATCACTTCGGTCTAACCATTTGATTGCGGATGCTAAGCAATACTCATATTGAGTTGGGTGCCCTACAAACAAAACAGCTATTGCCAGAACTTGCTAGTAAAAATTGGATCACGATTGCTAACAACGGATCTCAGTACGCCATAGAATTTTAAGATATTTTCAATAAAGACTTGAGCAATGATAGAGATAGTGTAAGGATAAGATATTGGATAAAAGTGAGCATACATGATCAAGCGATCTACAACTATCAAGATTGAAGTTCTTCCATATGACAATGGCAATCCATCGATGAAGTCCATAGATATATCTGACCAAACTTCTTCAAGAATAACCAAGGATTGAAGAAGGCCTGGAGTCGCCATGATTTTTTCTTTATTTCTTTGACAAACTTCACACTTAGCAACAAATTATTTGATCTCCTTTTTCATCTCTTTCTAATAAAACATCCAAGATACACACTTATACATGCAAAGAAAGCTAGAATGGCCAGCTGTCGGTGATGCATAGATTTTTTGTAAAATGATCATCTTTTAAGCAGAATTAGATGCTAAAACAAGATGTTCTTTGTAATGCAAGTCCATTGAATCTTGTGAATAATGAGGAATTGAGTTTGGAGCATGCAACAGTCACTGTATGATGCCTTAAGAAACTGTCTTTCACCAACTCCTTCCAAATATCTTCAAGATTGTTACATAAAGATATCAACATCGCAACTAGCTCTCCTTGCTCGGGGATATGAGATAGTGCATTAGCCACTGATGCACTCATGTCATAAGAGCGATCAAAGATAAAAGTTAACTGATTATTACTCCATAGAATAGGATGAATCAGGTCGAATTCTCAAGGATTTAGGATAGTTGTTTAGAAAATTAAAAGAAAACTTGATTATTTTTAAGAATTAAAGAACTAATTTAGATTAATAATATCTAAAAAAACTTAATAAATTTAATACAAAAGAGAAGTTTCAGCGGATCGAATCTTCTTGTAAAATATATATCATATCCATTTTCTACTGCAGCACCGCTACTTATGATTTTGATTGGTATAGCTTATCTTCTTTTTGAGCACAGACCATGTCCTCAGATTATGGTTAGTCCCTTAGAGCATAAGTTATCTAATTAAATCTCACAAGTAAAAAAAGAGGATCTATTTTTCTTGATACAATCTATCTCTTGTCTGAGCACGCACCGTATTCTCAAATCACAATGTATCTCTTAGAATATAGATTATTCAAAATCTAGATTTGTATAAATAAAGCAAAAAAAATTATGCACTTTATATTTTTAAATAAATTAAAAATTTTATTAATTAAAAAAAAATATACATAAAATAGATCAACATTAAACCATTTGTTTACAAGATTCATCTTTCCTCCTGAGATAATGGAGCCTAGCCATGCATAGAAGGGATGTCGTCCGCCATCGCCAACTTGCTTCTAACCCACAGGAAGAAGAGAAAAAGAAGAAAGTTTTTATGGAGGAAGAAGAAGAAAGAGAGAAAATATGGAGACTTACGTGAGAGAAAAAGGAAGTGTGAAGCTAGGGCTAGATGGAGATGGATGGAGGGGAATACCTTTGGTTGAAGCCTTAGAGGCTTTGTATAAATGCTAGGAGGTAGAATGATTTATTGGTTAAGCAATATGAGACTAATGATATGATAGGAATGGATGGAAGAGATGAAGTGTGCATAAAAAATCTTTGATTTGGTGTGGACTTCTAATTGGAGCATGAAAAATATGGTAAGAAGGGAATAGCATGTGACTTATTTTTCTCTTTGGCATTTCCTTCTTTCTTATGATCCATACTAAATCAGTTTGGGGTGGCACATGTAGGATCTTTGATCAATCATTTTCAATCCAAATTCTTAAAACAACCATCTTTCATCTTAGCCCTTGAATCTTCAATGAATTGCTTCCGAGCCATTGATCATGACTTAATCCCTTGAGTTGTTTGCTCTTAGTCCATTAGATATCTGATTTTTGCTTTGGATTTGAGCCAATTTGAGTCTGGATTAGCTTGTATGATTCCAATCTCCTAATTACCTACAAAAAAGATTAAAAAGTATCAAATTCAACTAATAAACATATAATGCAATAATATTTAGTGTTTCTTATCATAATATATCAAGTGCTTATCACACCTCTCAACTTAAATTTTACTCATCCTCGAGTAAAAGAAAGATTGATGTCATATACCAGTGTATTAAGTTGTGAGCATCTTTAGATAATTCTAGAGAAATTGGTGTATAGCAAAAAACTTAGTAAAGTATGTCTTTGAAAAATTAAGGCTCCCTAATAGAATAGCTGAGTTAAGAATATCGAATTTTCTTTCTAAACTTTTTCTTAGTCTACTCCTATCTTTAACCTTGGTTTGTCTTAATCTAAGATAGGTCTATGGTCTGTACTTTTGCTTATTCATTCTTTCATTCTTTTTCTTTTCTTTTCTTTTTTTTTGAATGTGTACAGTTTGTGTAATGTTTTGATCCGTTGGCATTCCATTCAACCCATGTAACGAGTTTTATGCCAACGACTCCTAAACTAGTTAGTTTTAGGGCATTAGATATAGAACACCCCTCAGATTTACTAACTCAAGTCTACTAGGTTATAGGCTAAAGTAGCTATATAGCAAAGTTTCTTCACATTGCCCATTTTTTGATGCGAACATCATTACTTAAGCAACGAGATCCAATTACTCAATGGAACACTAATGTTTAGAATCCCTCGAGATCTTCATCTTCTTCTTCATCCCCTTGTATAGATCCTCCAAGTTACAAAGCAATGTTTGCTCATTCGGCGCTTTCCTAACAGACACCTCCCCACCCCTTCTCCCTTCCCAAAATGCAGCGAAGATATCCTCCCCAAAGATGCCTCTCAAGAATCGGGCACCACCATTGAGGGACCCACCTATGGTGTCATCCCCCATGCCCCCTTTGGTTGCCATGCCCAATGAGTTGGAGAAGTCGAAGAACTCAGAGAAGATTTCGCCAGTGCTCCAGGGGTTGAATCGGAACTGGGCCATCTTGGATTGATCGGATAAGGAAGCTTAGATGATGGCCAGAGTTTTTCTATCCTCAAAAGTCCCAATCAGGTGAGAGGCTTGGAGTGGCGGTGAGAGGCTTGGAGTGGCGAAATAGGGAAGCTTAGACGATGGTCGGAGTTATTTCGTTCTCAGGAGTCCCAACCAGGTGGAGGCTTGGACTAAATGCAGCAGCCAGAGGAGACCGAAGCGGAGGAGGGAGGGGAAAAAATAAAAAAACAATGCGGCAGTGAGAGGGAGAGTAGAAAGGTAGAGGAGGATGCCACGTGTCAAAGGAAGGCATCGCATTCGAATGCCTCCATGATCTTATCGACACTTCGGGTGTTGAATCAGAATTGGGCCATCTTGGACTGGCCGAACATGGAAGCTTAGATGATGGCCGGGGTTTTTCCATCCTCAAATGTCCCAATCAGGTGAGAGGCTTGGAGTGGCGGAATAGGGAAGCTTAGTTGATGGCTGGAGTTTTTCTATCCTCAAGAGTCCCAATCGCGTGGGAGGCTCGGTCTGAATGTGGCAACTAAAGGAGATCGAAATAGAGGAGGGAGGAAAAAAATAAAAAAATAATGCAGTAGCGAGAGCGGTGCCGCGAAGGAGGATGCTATGTGTCAAATGGAGGCATTGCATCCGATGCCTTCATTTTAACATATATATATATATATATATATATACATTACATTATCTCAAATCAAATAGATTTTTTTTAATATTTAATTTTTTTTAAAAAAAAATATTTTTAAAGACTCGTGCTTTAATAAAATTACATCTATCCATCTGATATATATATATATATATATATATTTTAGTTCTGTACTCCTTCCTCTCGGGTTTACCCCTGTAGTTCAGTCGCCGAGTTCAAATTACCGGAATCTGGAAAAACCCTCCCGAGGCAACGTCGAGGCTATTTATAGCCAAAATGAAACGTCGAGACAAAAGAGGGTGTTGGCCGGCAATATTTTTTTTTTTTTAAAGGCCGGCACCTCTTCGCTGCAAGGGCAATTGGCAACTCCACTCAAACAACGAAAAGAAATCTTTTTACGAACGGCCGAAAGCGGCGAGGGAAAGAAAGAAGTAAAATCCCCACGTCGCTCTCATTCATCTCTCGTTCAACGAATATCCTCAGACCCGCCGGTCGGTCACCACCTTATTTCTTTAAAAAAAGTAAAGAGAATCCCGTGACGAATGATCCAAAATAGTAGAAACAAGTAAAGAAAACCCAAAACCCCACAATCCATGGCGAATCCTGACGGAGCCGATAAGATTAATACTCCCAGCTTCCTAGATATTCGTTACCCTGATTCCAACCTTATCCCTGATCCTAACCTCCTCATTCCTGTTAATAACCACGGGGGACGGCGAAGAAGAAACCGAGGCGCCCCGTTCCCTTGTCCCCATCGGCTCCACCGCCTTGTCTTCTTGCCATAAATTCTCATCCCGGCCGGCGTACGAGATACTCTGGAACTGGAGCAATCCGGCAAGCAGAGATGGCGAGGTTGGCGATGGTGTTTCTCTGCATCTTGATGGCCATCTCAGCTTGCAACGGCGGCTACATCCGTTACAATACCAGCGCCGGCCTTGTGGCTGGAAAGCTGAATGTGCACCTGGTCGCGCATTCCCATGATGATGTCGGGTGGCTGAAGACCATTGATCAGTACTATGTTGGATCCAATAATAGCATACAGGTTGGAATTAGAATTTACTTCGAATATAATGTGGTTTCTTGGATTTCTAAGAGAGAGAGAGAGAGAGAGAGAGGTGATTTTTTGTGTTTCTGCAATGCGTGCAGGGTGCTTGTGTTATGAATGTGCTGGATTCGGTGGTTGATGCATTGCTGAAAGATCCTAACCGGAAGTTCATTTTTGCAGAGCAGGTTTGTTGTGCAGCCAGACTTTTCAGTTTTCGGTTCTGGATTTTTACGTGATTTGAATTTGGTGCAGCATAGTGTGGTAGGTCCAAGGAGGGAACGGTAGATGTTTTATGTATGTATATAATGTTGAACTGTGGGTTTTGTTACTGATAAGCAGCCGTTTTATTTCTACCAAAATTTTAAACAGAGACAAGGCAAGTTTTTTTGGAGTTCTTGCTCGCCATATTGCTTCTGTTAATGTCTTGGAACAGGAATCTGTGATGTTACCTAGCCATCTTGCTAGCTACTGCTTATTTGATAATCTAAGAGCATCAAATAAAATCAGAAAGAGATATTGAAATTAGGTAAGGTCTTAGTTAATGATTGTTCCCAACTATTACGTAAATAATATGACAAGAAGAAAATATTAATTGGTTTAACTTGAAGACTAAACTGGAAATTGTGTATCGACCTCAATTTATTTTCATGAGGTCTTGAAAGGAGTGCAGGCCCACTTATGTGACATATATAAATCATTGTGGAAGCATCTTTGATTAGCTTAGATAAGAAGAGAGTCTACCAAACTCGGATGATATTGTTCTGTTATTACCTTGAATGCATTTACAAATGGCATCATAGCCTTAATTATCTTGGTTAATGACATCAGCAATCAAGAATGCTTGAACCAGCTTACGAGTTGATAAACAGATTTTATGTATGCTAAATCACAAATGGTACACTTCATTCCATCTCCTGTTGAACAATAAATGTTTCATTACTGCAAGCATTTTGAAAATTAATGCATGCAGTCAAGAAAAGATGCCCTCAAGTATCCTGTCAACATGAAATCTGGGCATCCATTACTTTCATGTCATCTTCTCATCGTATACTCTTTCAGCTCAGCCTTCATGGTTTTGGTGGCTTGGAAGGTATGCGACTTGTAGATTGCTGGAAAAAGAAAATTGAATGCAACCAACTGAAATCTCTTCATTTTCTCATTAAGATGACCTTTATTGAGATTGTATATTAATATGTGAACATTCTCTTTACGAAGTCTGTCAGTTTGATGAACCACTTGATCCAAAACAAGGATAGGTGCATATGTTTTTCTATTATGCAAAACTCTATATCAAGTGGTATCAAGTGGAGCTCCTGCCAGCCATGCTTTGTCACCGTAACTGAAATGTTGATAAAGAAAAAACAATTATAGAGTGAATAAATATGGAAAAAAAAACCTTCATGAGCTATTGTTAATCAACCTATTACCTATGTGTTTAGTTCCCAGATGTTTAGCAATGAAGAATAACAAGACTTTTACAAACAATTTTTCAGGCTTTTTTCCAGAGATGGTGGAGAGAACAAAATGAGCAAACCCAAGAAGTGATGAGAAAACTAGTGGATTCTGGCCAACTGGAGTTCGTGTATGAAATTTTTTATCTTCAATTTTGTAGCAAGAGTTGCTATTAGTCAGCCATCATTTAATGACTGTGTGTTTGGTTCAGGAATGGTGGCTGGTGTATGCATGATGAAGCCACAGTCCATTACATTGATATGATCGATCAGACAACTCTTGGTCATCTCACAATCAAGAAGCAATTTAACAAGGTCCCTCGAGTTGGATGGCAAATTGATCCATTTGGACACTCCGCTGTGCAAGGTTACTTGCTCGGAGCAGAGGTAATGTAAAATTACCGCACCCACCCCCACTCTTTTTCTTTTCCTTTTTTTTTTCTTTTTTTTCCTCCTCTCTGTTGCATACACTGCATAAAATAGGGCCATATCTGCCATAATTCTCATCATTAACTATAGCAATCAATAAATCACAGAAAATTTATAAAATGTTGTAATCTGCATAACATAAAGCATAGCAGTGATCATGCTCATAATTAACTGTTGTATTCGATGAACCTCACAAACTACAAGAGCTCCATGCAGCTTTGCCCTTTTTCCAGACTACACTTCTCTTCTTAAATTATTTTCTATTCATTTCCCTTTTGCAACGACCATACTGGTAATCTAATTCACTTTTCATAGGTTAACTTGGTGGTTCCTCAAACTGTCGACTTAGGATATCCTACATTTTCTTGAAAAATTGGAAGTGATATTCTACTCATGACATATCTATATACTCTAAAATTGTCAGATCAGATTAATGACGATAACGTGCCCATCTTCAGTTATATAGCTTGTAAAGTTTCAGAAATCATCACACATTCTGTCTCGAATTTTTCTATTATACATGCCTTGAAGTGTGCCTGATCTCTGGTCCAGATACATGCAGCTGGTTTGCATATTTGATTTTGTTACTGTATACTGCGGTGCTCATTTGTGCCATGAATTTTGCCTCCAGCTTGGTTTCGATTCTGTACATTTTGCGAGAATTGATTATCAGGACAGGCAAAAGCGTAAGGTGGACAAATCTCTTGAAGTTATATGGCGTGGGTCAAAAAGTTTTGGTTCCTCTTCTCAGGTTCTAAACTTCTTCTTCTTCTTACTCGTCCTATCCAAATATATACATTTTCTCTCTTGACGTGCTCAGTTGAAACTCCAGATTTTTGCGAACGCCTTTCCTGTTCATTATAGTCCTCCGGAAGGGTTTGGCTTTGAAGTCGATGATGACATCATACCCGTACAGGTATGATTTTCGGTGAAAGAGATCTGAAGTCGGCTGCATTTTTCCATTGGTCTGATTACAAATTTGCAGGATGATAAACTACTTTATGACTACAATGTCGAACAACGTGTAAATGATTTTATTGATGCTGCGATAACTCAAGTAAGCCTTGAGGTTCTTTTTGCTTTTCTTTTCTACTTTTGCCCTTGAAATTTTATGTAGGAGATCTCCCATTGCTTTGCTTCTCATTACTTAAAATTTATGGATATGTATAGACTTTTCATGCATGCTAATTTCACACTTAAATTAGGCGAATGTGACACGCACAAACCATATCATGTGGACAATGGGTGATGATTTCCAATATCAATATGCGGAATCTTGGTTCAGGCAAATGGACAAACTCATCCATTATGTCAACAAGGTACTTTTTGCTGTAAGATATTTAGCTCTTCCGCTTCTCATGAGAAGATATTCTGAGCAGCCTTGTCAACATAGCAGGATGGTCGTGTCCATGCACTATATTCTACTCCATCAATTTATACTGATGCAAAAAATGCAGCAAATGAATCTTGGCCACTGAAATTTGATGACTATTTCCCGTAAGTAGTGCTTGTTTTGTCAATTAAACTAAGATTTTTTTTTCTCAAGAATTTTTTTTTGAAAATAACAGTTGGAGGACCACCAATCATTTCATAGAAATGATGGAAGACTACCCTTGTCAAACACTTGCAACATCCCAAATTTTGAAGTTTGAACATAAGAAATTAGGATCATTTCTATGTTTTTGCTGATGCCAGCCGAATCAAAATTACAGGACTGGGTAAAAACTAATTAAATTAATAGTTCATGTAATATCTGAGCTTGCCTGCTAACTTCGCAGATATGCTGATGCTGCAAATGCTTATTGGACTGGGTATTTTACTAGCCGTCCAACATTTAAGCGTTATGTTCGTATGCTGAGTGGTTACTATCTGGTACAGCTGAAATGCATTGCATTGAATTTTTCTTTTAAGTTTTACCTGGTGTCTTATTTGGTATTGCAAGTTCCTAAAGTATGGCATAACTTATCCTAAATAGGCAGCACGTCAAATCGAATTCTTAGCGGGGAGGACATCATCTGGTCCATCTACCTGGAGCTTAGGAGATGCTTTGGGAATTGCTCAACATCACGATGCTGTCACTGGTACAGCAGAACAGCATACAACAGATGATTATGAAAAACGCCTTGCTTATGGAGCTTCAGAGGTCTGGGGCAATAACCTGCCAATTCCTGTTTCTCTCCCTCTCTCTCTCTCCATCTTGTTTAATACCTCACAAGCTTTCATTATTATCGTATTTCCACTGTGTGTAATTTATAGGCAGAAAAGGTTGTCAACTTAGCTCTTCCATGCTTAACCAATACAAATTGTGCATCTTCAGCAGTAAATTTCAGCCAGGTAAAGTATTTGCGTGTTCCTATATATTATATTAACTATATTTGTTTAGTGCTGCCATCACCATCAGCATATTCAAAGAGTTTTAACTTGAAACAGGAGACATACATGTACTGCTGCCCAAGAATCGCAGACTAAAAATATGTTGTGGGTGATCTATTTACCAAAAGAACTGCTGCAATTTTTCTCTTTACTGATTGTTAAGAGATTGAGAATTGACAAAGTTGTTAATTAATTGGTGTAATGGATAGATGATGTATTGTATCATATTATGCAATGCAAGTTGTGGAGAGTGCATCAATTAAACTGGATCATTTGTTGAATGCACATAGATCTGATATCATGAAAAACTTTATACAAATGATTTGATGTTGTAAAACAAACATGATGCATTAGTGCTGCTTCTGGCAGGATGGTTCCTTATAAGCCAGTTCAGTTGATGATGCTACCATGTCAGCTACCATGCTGAAGAGAACTTTCTGTAAGGTCACCTGATTGCCATTGATATATTCCAATTTTATGTGAAGTTTGAGGTCTCAAATGCTGAGCTATGCCAGCCCGTTTCCTTTGGCATTTAGTTTACTGGGCCAGTAATGGCACCCAGGATGGGTCAGCACCACACCTATCGGTTGTTTTTTATATGTATTTTTAATTAGAAAAGAATATCAAGTCCTTTGATTTTTCTTTTTCTTTTTTAGTTTCAGCATAACATAGCATGTGCATTGCTGGCCAGTGGCTGGCATGCCCAAAGACAGCAGCATACTTAAATTCTTGATATAAGTTAAAAGTGAGATGAGTGATGTCACCTTTTCCTGCTCCAATGATAGGACTGAAAGTTAGCAAAGTCATCTAGTGTAATATTCTACTTGTAATGTCCTTCTCTTGTTATTATCAGTGCAATTTGCTCAATATAAGCTACTGCCCTGCAACTGAGGAAGAAATTTTGGAAGGGAAGAGCTTGGTAAGTTGTTCTTTCTCATGTTTTTAGGATCTTTAAAATCCATCTATTATTTGTTGGATACAATTTGATATATTTTAATGTTTGCATCTTTAGGTTGTGGTGGCATACAATCCTCTTGGATGGAACCGTAGTGACTTCATAAGGATTCCTGTGAGTACATTAACTGATAAATTAATTTTCTGTAAGGCTCATGATGATTTGAGTTTTCTGCTTCTGTGATAGAAAGGGTTGTCTCAATTTCATGAAAGTAAGCTAACACTAACCTTTTGTCAAAAAATATTCTTTTCTTGTTATTTTAGAGTGTTTTGCCAAAAAGGGTTGTCTCATATGGGGCTTAATGATGACTAGTTGTATGCGGTGTGACAATTTAATTTATTAAATATGTAAACAATCTTTGTGTTTACTTAGGATTTTTCCTTAATGATCTTTTTTGAAGCCATGGTTGTTTTTTAACCTTCTTCTTTTATAACTTTTTGCCACCTTGCCTCCCCTAGTTTATCTCATAGTTCACTTTGCTTTTTCAGTATTGATAATTTTCTTAAAACATAAATACAAAAGCCCTAATCACCCCTAATGTTGCTTAGTTGGGAAATGAACATTATTTCTCCTTCCTCCCACTTTTCACATTCGGCCTAAAGACCCTGCTTGTAGGCTTGCAAATAGGTTTAGTCCAACCCAAGACCTTTGGGCTGAGATTTAACAATTTGGATTGGGCTGGATCTTAAGTATTGAAGATTGCAAGTAACCCTTTGCCCGCCCAGCGCAAGATCAAACTGTATAAATTAGGAATTATAGTCTATTATTGTTAGATACATGTCAGGAGTGTCCAGTCTATGTGACTTCTCCCTATTCCACCTGCTCTCTGTTGACAGCCTTTCCAACGCCTCCCCTGATCTTCCCACCTTCCTACCTGCAGTGCTCTGTCCTTGGCCACCTTCATTTACTCTTCTGGATCACTTCATCCTCCACAGTCCTCCCCTTCTTCCTCCAATCACTCCATCCTCCATCGCTCCCTCCACCCTCCTCTATCTTCGCTATTAATCATTCCATTGTCCATTCTGCTCGACCCATCAATCCTCCTCCTTACCAAATTCATCCACCATCCGTCCTCCTTCTTGTTCCTCTAATGGACAAACATCCATCTCCATTTACTGCTCCTGGTTCCTTCCTATCGTTTTTCTCCTCTTCCGTCCTCCGCCCTGTGTCTCCCATGCACCATCCACAGTTTCAATCTCATCTCCACGTGCACAGTCATTTTCCTTATCTTTGACCTTGGCACTGTCCTCAGTTCCACTTGCACCAACTTGGCCCAGCCATCAAACTCTGCATGCATCTCTTGAACCCTGCCTACACTACTCTCGGCCATAAAGATAGCTGTGACAATCTAGACTTGGCACTAGGATTGGGCTTAACTATTCTAAAAATGTTCAAGCTTAGACCTAGACCTTGGCTTGATTAAATTAATTAGGGCAGAACTTGGTAGGGTGTGGTCCAACCTCAGCCCAGCCCATTTCCAGCCATGTCTTTGTGACTGATGATTGGTGCCTGATATGCCTAAGAAACATCTGCTTGCAGCTTCTTTGTATGTGCATCTGTGTAATTGCATGTGCAAGAAACAGAAATTCTATCATTGTCATAAAATATCATGTTTTACATGTCAAGTTTATTGATCCTCCATCTCTATCAAATATAGGTAAAGATTAGAACCTACAGGATTTCTACTCATAGCACATCGAGTCATTACGGGTTGGAGAACTAGACTTTGTAGACTGGCATTCCTAATTACTCAAATTGCCCTTTAGTCATCAAAGTTTTGGGCTGGCAACACATCTAGAAAGATAAAAAAAGATGCGGATAAGAAGATCAATAAATAAAAAGTAAAAACTCGTTACTCCTCTGGCAATTAAAACCTGGAAGTGGACTAATCAGACTCAAATAACCTTCAATTGTTGTCACTCTCTCAAGAATGCACCAGGGATAGTTTTCGTTGCTATGACCGCAGTATTCAGCAATAGTACTCTTTTCTCTCCTTTTTTATTTATTGAAGGATATACTGCTTCTCATAAACTGCATTATATGGTGGAACATGTGATCTCATAAACTGCATAGCCACGTGTCAGGGTACCTGTTCTACTAGAAGGCCATATTTGTGAACCCTCCTGCCATCTGTCTTTGCAATTCCTATCACCAAAATCATTTGTAGTATGGTTGTATGTATTCTAAGACTCAGTTCATTCTCTTAATTTTCCTATTTTTTGTTTAAATGAAGAATATACAGTGCATTGTATACTCATAACCTTTTGCATGTTCTTTATTCAAATGCTTTTTCTCGGTCAGGTTAATGATGATCTTGTTGTTGTACGAGATTCTAATGGAAATAATATTGACACACAATTTGTGGAGGTGGACAATGTTACTAGCAATATAAGAAATTTATATGTCAAGGCTTATATGGGAGTGTCACCAAAAGAAGCACCAAAATATTGGCTTGTATTTCAAGTTTCTGTCCCACCATTGGGTTGGAATTCTTACTTTATTTCAAGAGCAGCTGGGAAAGGTGGGTTTCATAGTTCTGATTTGTGAATTTTTGTTATTAGTCTCAAAGTGGAGCAACTATTAAGTATATCCTCAGCATCTAATAGTGCCATGCTAAGTTTCAGTCTAGCAAAATGCAGCTTTTTCAAATGGGGCTGACTTAATGCCTGGGCCCAAAAAAAGAATTAGCATAGCATCTAGCTTGAGACCTAGCCTCTTAAAACACCTAGAATATATGAACTGTTGTTATAAATTAATTTGTCTTTCTTGTTTATCTATATCTTCATATGAAATGACACAGGAATGAGCAGAAATGGGTATATCTCAGCTGGTGCTGCTCTAGGAAATGACACAATTGAAGTTGGGCCAGGACCTTTAAAAATGTTTTTTTCATTGGCATCTGGACAACTCAAGAGAATGGTTAATTATAGAACAGGAGTAAGTTATGTTTACTGATCCAGAGTGCCATGTCTAGCATGAGAAGTTGTTAGGACATGTTCTGAAACTGTGGTTGGCCATTTAATGAGAATTATGTACAGTAACTATATCATGAAATAATGTTCAACTTTGGAAGTTGCTTTTTTTTTTTAATCCATATTTTATTTTCCTGTGATTTCAGTTTGCTATAAATCTCGTGTCAATAGGCTGCTGATCTGGCTTCCTGATTAAAGTTTCCATTCATAATGTCTCTTTCAGTAGCCTGCTTTTTTCACAGCTTTGGTATACATTTGTTAGCAAAATACTCTCTCTTTACTATTGGTATGAGTGTAGCACTGAAGAAGGACGTCATCTTCTACAAGAAATAATAGTTTTAAATTACTGAAAGCTAGTAGTTTTGGCTGCTGAAAATATTGGCTTACCTTAGAAATACACATGAAAATGCATTATGATGGTGGTGATATTATGTTTATTTTCAAAAATTTATTGGAGATTGGTAACATGATAACTTGGTTAAAGTAATTAGGTTGCTGTAGTTTGGTCATTGGAGTTGTTATTCAATATATAATAGTCGATCCACTTCACATATGGAATTTAATTACATAATATAAGATAGCTAAATCATTATAAGGTGCATATGTTATTTGTAGGAGGGAATAGGATCCTATAAAGCTAACAAGTTCTGCATTAAATATGAAGTATAGAAACAAAATAACTGAGGTAAAAACAACTTTAAAGATTTGAAACACAAATGACCTATTTGGAAGTTCGACATCTTATCTCTTTTCCTGACTATTATGTCACATATAAAAACTCATTCTATCATAGAGAAAAAAGTCAACACAGGGAAAATGAAATACAGCCAATATACTTTTGCCATGAACCTATGGCATCCATGCCTCAAAGGACAGTTTCTATAGACCAGACATATCCAAGCCGTTCAGCCAATAGCTTCGCCAACATCGCCAAAGATGATTGTATTATATTGTTGTTTATAGCTTTGATACCAACTAGCAATATAAATGATAAAGAATTGTGAATATGGATAACAGACTGGGGGCGACAAAAGGAAGGAAATGAGACACATGGAGTGGGACTGAAAAGGCATTGGTACAATATCATCATCCACTATGTGGAACCCCAGGACTTCATTGATAACTACAAGTAAAATGTCCAAAACACCATGTTCATACATCTTGAAGCAGGATTGTTCATCCAGTTTTAAGAATCTTTGCCATGTGGTAATCTTGATTGACAAAAATAATATGTGGATTCTTTTCTTGTCTTAATATCATTCATTGTTATTATGATCGTGCTTATTACTCAGTACTTTGCTTCTTGGTTTCCTTTACTCCAGCTTGAATAATGTTCAACTTTTATAAATTAAAACTGGAGTCAAGCCATTATTGAGACAATTTTATGTTAGAAATTTTAAAACTTCAATGTTGTATATAGTAGTCTTTCTTAGAGTAGTCTTATATGGATCAGGTGGATACACCCATACAGCAAAGTTATCTGTGGTATGGCTCAAGCAGTGGGGATACAGATTCACAGGTATATAACTTAGTATTATTACCAATACTAATTTATCAAATTTTTTTTCCAAGCTAATCATTGGCTGTGCTGCATGTGGTACATTTCCTAGGCATCTGGTGCATACATTTTCCGGCCAAATGGTGCTCCTCCAACACCTGCTTCCAGATCGGTAATTCATTCTATAAATGTTGTGATATCACAAGTTGCTGGATTAGTCAGTCATTGATGTAAATAAATATTGTTGTGCAATTGTTATTTGACTCAGGTACCTTTAAAGGTTATACGTGGACCACTGGTTGATGAAGTCCACCAACAATTTAACTCATGGATATATCAGGTTTTTTAGATCTTATTTTCAGTTATAATATCCTATTCCATAGTTTAACTTGCTGATTGTTGAAAAACACCAACAATTTAACTTATAGATATACCAGTTTGTTTAGATCAAATTTCCTGTCAAGATGTCCTGTTAACCATTCAAAGGTAAACTATTTGCAACTTATCAGTTTTTATAAATGTTGTCTGTAAGTAGTCTCATAACTAATAACTTAATGTAGGCTTCTTTGACTTTTCCCATAAAAGATATGAGTCTGGATTATGTATGTGTTCGTATATGCAGATTCATATATACTTTTGCATGTTGGTACAGTTCGTGAACAATTTCATCAAATAAAAGAAAGTTTGGATTTCAAATCTGACTTCTGTATCTATCAATGTGCTTAGAATCTTAGATCAATTCTGGTTATTGCTTATAAAGGTAAAGAAATTCATTTGACTTCAATCATTTAAAACCTTCATGGTAATATCATTTCACATATCTAGCAATATACGATGAATTTCACTTGGTGGTTTCAAATTATTTCTACTTATCCATTTCCTGACTCGTTCAGTCCTGACACTCAGGATGGTGGGATGCTGTCCTACTGTTATTTACAACCTTGATTCTGGTTATTATCCTAGTCTAATGGAAATAGCTTCCCTTCTCCATCTTGTTTCTTCAAGTAACAGCTTGCCCTTCTTTGATCTCGTCAATTATCTATTGACCTGATTTTGTCTGACCATTATAGATGATAATCCATAGTTAAAAATAATTTCAAAATATGCTCATTTTTATTCTCCTGAGATTTTGATGGCTGAGAGGGGCTCTTTATGGTCTTTTGCCAGCTTCAATGGCTATCACCATGTTGTTAAGTTATATATCTGCTTAACAAAAATGTACTAGATTCACTGAGCAAAAATGAATGAGATAATGGGTGATGATTTTCTGCCATACTGTATATAGCTAATGTGTCATTCATGTTGACTAAAAATATGCTTTTTCTTATGGTGATCATGTTTTCTCATGCAAAATCCTCATCAAAAGATTCACATATGATTTATTTCAGGTGATCAGACTTTATAAGGACAAGGAGCATGCAGAAATTGAATATACTGTAAGTTCTTTGCTTGTGCTTCTTTCGTATAGAATGCTTGTTGTAGAATGTTTATTTAGTTTTAGCTTCAAAAGCTAATAATAAGTGTTTATCCGTTCTTTCTTGGTCACAATGTCTATGTTCTTTATAAAATTCAATGTCAATTCTTCTATTTTTTCATGAAGGTTGGGCCCATTCCTACTGATGATGGTGTTGGGAAGGAGGTCATTACACGTTTGACAGCAAACATGGTCACAAATAGGACATTTTTCACAGACTCTAATGGGAGAGATTTTCTAAAACGGGTATTTGTCTAGTTTCAAGCATACATTAGATGAACATGCATCTTTTTCTTTTTTTATTTTGTTCAGTTGGTTATGTTGACTCAACCAGATTCTGTGAATCACATTAGGTGTCAGTTTTAAGTCTCAAAGGATAATTTTGAGAATCATGTTTTTCTTCATGTTTTGAGGACATTTATTTCTTCTATTCATTGTGATAGGGGCTACATTATGCTTCACAAATTATGAGGTTCTTCAATATGTGAATATGTACAATTTATTAGAGATGAGCAAGCAAAATCAATAGAAATTGCATTCTGGTTGAGTATATCTAGTTCTGAATGATAGGCCACTTTTCTAAAACTGAACTTTAGAGCATATGCAAATCAAAACATATATAACTTTAAGTTTATTATTGATTCAAATAGTGCTTACCTACAAAACAACTTTTCTTGTTAAAAAAAGAAAAAAAGAAAGAGAAGTCAGAGATTTAGAGATGAAACTAACAGGCCACTGATCCTATCTATTTTTTCCTAAAAGACAAGATTTATCTGGACAGAGGTTATTGATAATTGTGGTTTGAAGAGTAAATGCTGTTTTTTAAAACATATGGGATGAAATACATGGATGATATAGATAAACACATCTACCTTAAGATTAGTACTTGAAGTTTGACAGAAAAACTGTAAGTGTTCGGTGGAATTGCAAAGCCATGTATATTTCTTTCTTAAATACTGAAGTTGAGAATCATACATCAAGGATTTATTTATGTATAAAGAGCATACTCTGAATTTTATAGATCTTTTGTAAAGGGCATAATGTATTTTATGTTTTAAGCATACAATGGTGCTACATCTTGTGTTAATATCTGGATTTTGGTGGAGAGGATGCTTTCAGGTTTTATGGATGCTAGAGAATTACAAAAACTGATTTCTAAAGCTATATAGATTGTGGTTGGAGAGGATTCTATATATGGTTTAGACTTAGATGAAGGTGCAGATAGGCTATCGAGTGTGTCATTAGTGTTCAAGGTTGGACACTAGCTCTATGATGGGAGAATATGGCATCCTTTGATCTATAAAGGTATTGGAGGTGATTGCAGGGGTATAACGAAGATATATTTTTTAACTCTAGGATGTGGCATACAAAAAAAAAAGAAAGTAGGTCATGAAATCTTTTTCATGGGTTGGTTCACACATCATCGTTTAGACATGGATCAGAATTTCAATCAAAAGGTCATAGTGATCTGGGGAATGACAAGGATAGAAATTAAGAGGTTGGCATTGGGTATCGGTATTTATAATTCCTTAAGTGATTGGTATTGCACTTATGATGATGAAGGGCATTGCATATCAGTCAATTGTGGAGCGTGACCATACTCTAACATGCAAGAAGTGGATGGAGATCGACATCAAAAGATACACAGCTTTGTTAACATTTCATCTAAAATTGCACAAAAATAGACAAGTAAAATTTTTCTTCTATAATGTTCATTTATTTTTCTTTCGGTGAGAAAAAAAATTTAAGACACTTGTTTGACTCATCCAAACAAGTCCAGCAACAATATGAAAAGACAAGACGTACAAAATTTAAAAATTTCATCATAATTTAATAGGTCATGCTCGAGTTCTTATTCAGGTCACTGAAGTTTCAAAAATAAAAATTCAGGAAAATGAATTTCATATAATATCACAGTAGTCTGCATCAAAAAAGCAAGTACATGCTGGTGGATTTTAATTGAGCATATTTTCAACTGTAGAATGAGATTGTAACCATGAAAGACTGCAACCTTCACTATTGATACATGTCATTGTTACATACTTGTGTGCTTCATTTTTCATGCTTTGATTGTAAAATAAAAAGTTATTTTGGTTTACTTTGGCTTGTCTTTTTTCAGGGCATAAGGGTATAACTAATTGTTTAGCATTCCATGTAAATATAGATGTGTGTGCATGTGTGTGTGTTTCAAGTGTCAACTTGATCTCACTAGATCACTTTTCTAGGAATTTTATTTGAGAAAAGTTTGAGATGATATTTTCTTTCTAGGTCCGTGATTATAGGGAGGATTGGAATCTTCAAGTGACTCAACCAATTGCTGGAAACTATTATCCGGTAATACTTTGCTCACAAAATGAACTGCTTTTGCTTTTCATGGAACTTTCTCCTGTTTATATGTGACAATCTTCAACATTAGCATAAAGCTAGGTGTCCCAGTAGTGGGACAACGAGGAAAACTAATGACATCACGACAAGGTTAATCAATGTGGTTCTTATGCTAATACAAGACATAGTCAAACAAGAGAGAAAAGGCAGAACATATGATGAGTGCGTTGTATTGTTTTGCATCACTTAAGGACTGACAAGAACTATGGTATTGCTATATACTAATTTGTACTGACTACTAACTACTTGACTATTACTTATTGTGCTAATAGAAATGGGGCTTAATTTTGCCAATGGAAAAGGGGCATGGTATAGAGTGTTGGCTCATATTGAACAATGTTGACCCAAATCAACCATGCCGGTCCATAAAGGCAAATAAGACTTTGAAATTGACATCGTTACTTCATTTTCACGCTATCTTATTCAAAGACGATGGAGAGACTTCCCCTCATACTTGGTAACCTCATTTACAAAATTGCCAACTTGACTCTATGAATATCATCATCTTACAACAGGTTGAAGCTAGCATATCAAGGCCATGACATATCGAAGTGGTGGCTTTTGTTTTGGTAATTTATATAGTATATCCTTTGAATAGTAGAACAGCATCGTAGATTGGGTTGCCAGCTATGTCGCCGACCACTTTGGAGGAGGCCTTCGAACTGATGCCTCAGTTTTGCCAATGTCATTCCAGGACATCCTTTTTTTTGATCTTTTAAGTTGTGTTCATACTAGATTTGTGTGAATGATCGATCTTATCAAAAAAAAAAGTAGATGTTTTTTTATCACTTCAGATTTGAATACTTAGTAGTGGATGCATGTATTTTTGACTGGATCCATGATGTCATTTGTGAATATAGCAACCAACGATATTATTTTGCCAATAAATTGTTTCACCCAAAATCCTTCCCTAGAAACATTAAGTGCAAAAACTCATCCATTTGTTCAATAGGAGCAGATATATATATTTCTACATTTTTTGTTAAAAAAGACAGACTATGACTTTTTTCTCTAGAATCAATACAACCATGCCTACAAACGTGTCGCTTAAGCAAGCTTCTTGACTCCCTTATGACTTATTATAGAAAACTCTAAAGGCCAATTCTAGAAACATTAAAAAAATTTAAAATTTTGTATAAATAGCTCCATCTAATCATGAGGTTGCCAACTGGTTAAGTTGGTATAGTCACTAGGTTTTGGATACTAGGGGCATGGGTTAAATCGCATCCTCACCCAATTGCAGCCAGCTTCCTCCTATCGTAGCTCTCAGAAAAGTGCTTCATCTAACCCTAGGTTGTATCAAATTGCTTAAGCTTGATTCATTCTGAGATTATTGGCTTACTCTAGATTTATTTCCTCTTCCATGAGCCAATTACTATCTGGCAGTGGAGACCAACTTTGTCCTTTCTTGCAATCAAGTTGTTGTGTGGCCCCTAGAGTGGATGGTGATTATAATTTATATGGTCATTGATTCTCAGGTGGATGAGGTTGACCATGGATTCCTTCCAGTTGTAAACAGATGATTAGAAAATTTATTCCCTCATAATTGTCAGCATGAGAACTTCATATTCCTATTTCTTCAAGACTTTCCTTTTGCTCTTCAGCCATAGGTTTTAACCAGCCAGCTCTTTTAATCTTGGAACCTCCAACTTTTATTTCCATTCACTTGATATTCAAATGCTTGGATATTCTATTTTTCATGTTTCTGTAACCTCTTGTAAATTTTTTTGTCCAGCAAGATGATAGGACAGAACACTGTTATTTTGAATGCTGAATCTTAATGCTTTTACACCAATGATGAGAATCTCTTAATTGTTAGGATCTGATATTAAGATCAAATCTAAGAGGAAAAATGGGCAGGGATTCAACTAAGCACTTAGTCTATGGTAGAAGTGACCATTCAAGCCCAAAACCATAATCTAATAAAAAGTAGTGAGATCTCATTTTCTAGGAGAGTATAGAGAAAAGTCTGCAAATTCTTTTTTTCATCTTTAGGAAACTAAAATTCATAACAAATAGAGGCCCTGAGGAGACATGATTGCCAATATATACGTACAGGATGAGGATTCTAATCTAGTGACATCTGTTACAAAAATTAACTTAGAGTGGTGTAAGACTCATCAATTATGTAAATGGAAGGCGAAGAATGATCCAAGATAATTTTTCTTACAAAATATATAAATCTGTTGCCTTCAAATTTGATTCCTAAGCAACTTGGAGACTTGCTAAAAGTAACTGAAAATAAATCCAAACAAGAAATATCCCTAGCCCCTTCTAGGTCTAGACCACATCACTATTTTACCTTGTATGTTTTTTCTCCAGTATATGTATTTGGATTATATGGAACTTTATTAGTATTTTCCATGTACTTATAAGATGGTATCATATCTATTAATTAGTTTCTTGGTCAAAATTTCAGCTCAACCTTGGAATATATATAGCGGATGGGAAGTCTGAACTCTCCATCCTTATAGATCATGCTGTTGGAGGTTCCAGCATTGAGGATGGCGAAATAGAAATCATGCTTCATAGGTTTTATTTCTTTATTGTTGGTTTGTCATGATTATTTGCAGTTCTGTGTTTCCCTTATGGTGTTGTTTTCTGACTAAGTGCTGTTAACTACAAGGCGCCTGCTCCATGATGATTCTAGAGGTGTCGGGGAACCACTTGATGAGCAAGTTTGTGTAGATAATGCTTGTGAGGGGCTCACGGTATGCTGCACCTCAGTGTTAAAAATGTTTCTGCATGCATTTTAAACTTTACCAAGTTGCATTATATACAGACCAGTGTCATTATCCATACTGTCTTAGCCAGATAATTTTTCATCTTGTTCTAAATCTAGGGATCTGAAACCACTTTTGTGATCTTGAATTTTTATAATTGATCAATGCAGAATAAAGCCTCAGCACCAGTGTTTTAAGATTGTACCATAAGGGCGGGAGCATACAGCACTGACCTGTTACAGCACAGTTACTGGTCCAGGGATTGGTATTTCCCTCATACCAATAAATGCTACATTGTTGTGCCAACTCCAACAATGTACCATGTGTTGGTTCCAGAGCATCTCATGTTGTACCAACAAGGTATCAGTGCAAGGCCCAGTACCAAGACTTAAAACATTGGTTAGCACAGTATCTACTCAGAACAAATGCAGAATATAATTGAGTGGATTCACTTAGATCCTTTTTCCTCTAATAGACAATATACTTTATGGTAGTTGAAGTAGTCTATAAATTGTGATCTGATATTAAGAATGTTGAAAGGCTCAAAACACAGGAAAAAAAAAACTTAAAGGCAAGACCTTTAACCAAGCAAGCAGCATGTAGTCCAATACTATCATATAGTTTTGGCTGAAGTAGTTGAATTTAAATTGAAGAATTCCATATTTTATGATTTTGGATTCAAAGCCTTTGCCTGGTGATTGATGACTCGATTTCCTTTTCCAGTTTCTGAGAAGATTGAATTGACACCCATACTTGAGCAAGCCCTTTGTAAAACATTGAAGATCTGTTTATGAGTTTCTAAATTCATGCGCTCCATGCTAATAATATGTGAATTTTAACAATTGATTATGACATATATAAAACAGATATCCTAGGAAAATTCTATGGCACTAGTCAGCCTTATCCATTCAATTGAAATTTCAGCTTCTCAGTAACTGTCTTACTCCTACGAATAAACAACAAAGCGAAAGGTCAATGCTGTTCACTGATAAATTGAGGAATAGTTTAATAAATGAAAAATAGCAAAAAAAAAATTCCTGGATGTCCAGTTTATGGCTGGAATGTTCCATATGCATATTATCTTGAAGCATTTTATTGCTTCCATTGTTTATCTTCTTTTGTTTGCCTTACATAAGCATTTCATGCAAAGAACCTTGAGTCTAAAGCTGCATCTTAACATTTTAATTGCTGCCTATTTTCCTATTCATAAACAACCTATCAAGCCATATCTTCCTGGTGCTGTGCAATCAGCATATGTTTTATCCCACTTTGTATTATTATGCCTGCCACTTTAGCATAGCAGCTTCCTGTTTGCTTGTGGTATGTTAATAGTTCTCTATTTTTTTGTGTCCAAATTGTCTTAGGCTAGAGGAAATTATTATATGAGCATCAACCAGTTTGGAAGTGGAGCATATTGGCGCAGGACATATGGTCAACAAATTTATTCACCTCTTCTTCTAGCATTCACTCATGAGGTATGTTGTATATCTAACTAAAATATGGTTACAACGTTATTTTCCGTAGATCATTTGATATGGAAATATTTGATCTCATAGAATGAGGAACGTTGGAAGTCTTCTCATATAACAAAAGCAACAACGATGGAAGATGGTTACAGTTTACCTCCTAATGTTGCATTGATCACACTTCAGGTATTAACTTAAAACCACTGAATAATCATTGCTTAGCAATTAGTACTTTTCCTAGTAGAGCTTTGTTTGAATCTTCAGGATCTAGATGATGGAACCGTCCTCCTCCGACTGGCACATCTATATGAGGTATGGCTGTGAAGAAGTAATGCTTTATATGAATCGATATCTGTCTTTTGTTGAACACTCTTGAATGTCTTTAGGCTGGTGAAGATGTCCAAAATTCAGCAATGGTGAAGGTTGAACTAAAAAAGGTCTTTGCAAAGAAAATGGTATGTCCATCTCCTTGATAACATATAGCTAATTATTCTGGTGGACACGTAGGCCATATTCATGGGAGGACCATCTATTTATTGTTCATTGAAAATTTTGTATTTGTGGAGAGGAACATAGGCTTAAAATACGTTCTCAAAAACTCAATTATGCATAAAACCTTTATTAGTAGAATATCTTTGTGACATATATTATAATTTCTCCAGAACTTTTCCTTAAAAATTCAAATATTTATACTACCGTGCTTGTGTTGAATTGTATATGTTAGAGGTACTGCTAATTTAATATTTGACATACACATTTTTTCTAGTCATATGTTTTATCCACATACTATTTATTGGCCTACTATGATTGTACATATGACCTATTTCCACCCCTTCATGGATCATCACACATTTGCAAGCTTCTAATGTTTGCACCACAATCTCACGGTGTCGACACACTAGAAATTGCTTGCTTAAGCTTAATGTGATAATGACCCATTGCTAGATATAGACTTTTTCATTGCGTCTCCATCTTTGGATGCTAATAGTAAGTATATAGGCAATGGTAGAATGAGGTGACCTGATCTGTGGCAACCACCAGAAAAACTATTTTAATCCAGACCTTAATGGTTTTTGCTGCCTACTCAAGTGGAGTTTGAAATGTTCACAGATTTCCCTTTGGTTGTCAGAATCAGTTGTTCAACGGTCTTTGACTCTTTGTACCGCATTTTTTATCATGTAAGCATTACTATCTTTATCATGTTTTCACTGCTTGTAGGTTACTGCTTAGGATAGTACAGAAAGGTTAAATTATGACCTCCCATCTCATTCTCAGTCATCTTGATCTTTGTGATGAACACGTAATTAAGGATCTCACCTCTCATCATGTCATCTAGATACATATCCTTATGGTTCCATCACATCTCACTCTCACCTCATTTCTGCTACATCTATAAGTGATTGCCGTGCAATACTTTTTTCACTATGCTACCTTGTGGTTTGGGCTAATTATCATTGAATAGTGTCAAAGTTCATTCCATAAATATTCTTGCTGAAGGGTAGAATCACGAAGTCATAAACCTTCTAGAGCTATTAGTAACACAGGAGCATAAGTTTAATATCCAAAAGTCTCTGAAGATCCTGACAAGTCTAGACATCATGATTAGCAATGACTATTCTCTTTATTATTTGACACCATCCATATGATGAACGTGACCTCTTGATACACAGTGAGCTCAAATAATTTTCCTACACAACAAGCATATTTTTGCTTCATGGTAATATATTTTAGGAAGACATACTTATTTGAGACATATTTTGAGAATATGATGGTGGATCACTTAAATGTACCTATGTCTTAAGCCATGCAATTTTTTTCCTTGGTATTTATTATTGTAAATTATGTGCTCATACTATGGATTATGTCTTCCATTAGAACTTCTCCTTTTTTTTTTTTTTTTTGTGAAATATTTTCATATTCACTCTTTGGACGGGTAAAATGTACTCATTGAGGTAATACTCCAGTTCATAAATGCAGAGGATTTCATATAAACGGTAAAACCACAAAGTGGGTTTAATTTTCTTTTCCCTTGTAGATTAAAGAATTGAAGGAAACAAGCTTATCAGCAAACCAAGAGAAGTCTGAGATGAAAAAGATGACTTGGCAAGTTGAAAGAGATGATAGAAGTTTTCCAGCTCCAGTGAGGGGTGGCCCAGTCAGCAATGTCACCCTTGTCGTTGAGTTGGGACCGATGGAAATCCGCACATTCTTGTTGAAATTCTAAATCCAGTCCCTGAAATAGTTTCAGATTCTTATTTTGTGATCCTGCAGACTTGAAGATCCCAAGACCCAAATCACTCCATCTCACACTCCCGAGCAACAGAACCTGGTTTTCAAACTCATATGGGCTCTTATCCATAGTATCTGGCATCGGAAAGCAGTGTGATAGATTCATTCTACAGCATTGAAAATAAAAGCAGTATTGAAGTGCAGTTATCTGATTTACCTAAAATAAGATGCTTTGCTATATTACCTGCACATAAAGAACATTAAAGTATGGTTCTTTTCTCTAGTTAATTGAAGAATAAATATGGAGTCTTGAAGGTTTTGTTTAATCCTTTTACACCAAATTTTTGGTTTAGCTTCACGTCTTTGCATTTCAATATCACCTAGATGTTTGAGAGAAATAATAAGCGACCCTCGACAGTGTTTTGGAAACCATGCAATTGACTCTTGATTTGCTTTGGATTTGATATCATTTAGGCCACTCACCAAGCTGTCCTGATGAAAGATTATTTTAGTTTTAAGAACGCTACTCACCACACTATTTGTTTATAAAGTTCCATCCTTGCATGAATCGGATAACAAAAGTAGATAATTGAAATCCTGAGATACTCTATCGGCAAAGAAGAAAAAACCTAAGATACTCTGAACGACAATCATTCGATCAAAGGTTGGTTTTGCATGTTTAACTGATTTAAGATATTCTTGTTCTCCTGGATAAGGGGGGAAAACAATTCAAGATGGTTAAGCTTAGGTGAAAGCTTTGATGGTCTAGATGAGAATTAAGTTATATCCAAGGTGAAATCTACGGTGACCAACCATGGCTATACCTTTAGGCATATCAGGCATGGTTAGCATGCACTTCCTGCCACCGCTAGCTCTCAGTCATACCGCATGATGTACAACAGTTCGTTGCAGCACATGCTTGCTTGTAATTTTGTGGAGGTGCTTGCCTTCATTCTAATATTAACTCAACCATTGCGTAGGAACGACACACTTTGAAAGCACTAATGGGCGCTTCAGCTTACCGGTTTTTCACCTCTCTCCTGTTAAGGTTCGGGTTGCATTTTTCACATGAAAGAATGTTTCGCCTTCTTTCGCAACCTCCACCGTTGGACCACATAATGGACGTGGAGTCATATGGAAACGAAAAAGGTTGGAATACTTCGTCATCCATGCAAGCCGTAATCCAACAGTTAACATGATAAAAGTAGATCAGATCAATTATTCTTTCATGTGAAAAATACAATCCGAACCAGTCCCATCAAAGGCATGTAGAGGAATGCGGAGAGAAGAAAGGTGAGAGGGAGAGCTTGTGGGATCAACGATCCAATTGATGGATCATTTTTTTCATCCCAGAATTAAGTGCAACACCCCTAGTTCTCTACCTTACTCCTCCTCTCTGTCGGGTACCCCAGGGGCAACTGTCGGAGCATATGCACGGTGAATAACGCGCAATCGGGAATTGGTGAAATACGAGGAGTGATGTGGCTTGTTATCCACCGTTGGATTTGGCACGGTCCATTGGACCTCGTCAAGTAATAATTAGACCTAAACGGGGCCAAAAGGGGGTTTATAAACCGTTTGATCAGCTTCATGCGTCAGCAATTTGTCCAAATGCAAAGGATGATAGCTTCTGGTATTGCTAGGCCATCACAATTTATTACTCCTCCCGACTACATTGGAGTCGTTTCCCTCGTGTAGCATGTGACCTTTAATCAAGTGCATGGGTTGTTTGGTTGTAGGTGGCTACTACTTTACCTACCTCGTTGATTGGAGTGAAAAAATGCAAGAAGCATCAGCAAGGAGTGCAGAGAGAGAGAGAGAGAGAGAGAGAGAGAGAGAGAGATCTGTAGGGGGCACAAGTTTTGTCTACAACACTTTAGCTTTCCTAATCAATCGAGAGATGTAAGTATCGTCAGACTTGAGAGGAACAAGAGGCCTCCTCGAGAGGAAAAGAAATAAAAGAACACATAAATAGGTAGCATGAAGGTGCGACAGACCTCTCCAGCTCCTCGCAGATTGTTCTTCATTCCATGCTGAAGCCAAAACCTTCCTTGCTGCCATGCTCTCAGGTAGGAGACGGACAAAGGATTCGTAGGTGATCGATGGTCTCGGCAATGCAAAGAAGGACAGCAACAGTAATGAAATTGGTGCAATGGAGAATTGACTGTTATATTTAATAATAATATATGTTTATTGCAACCAAAAAAATATAGAGAAATAAATTAATTAATTTTTTTTTAAGAATAAATTTAAGAAAATGTGACATGGGTTCATAAAAAATATTTTATTTCTAATTTAGATATCAATTATAAACGTTTTTTTTCTTGAAATGTGTGATATAATTAAGTAATAAAAAATAAATAAATAAATAGAATTTAGCTCGGGAGGTGGATAAATTACTACTCTAAAGGAGATTCCAGCTTCTTCTCGTGCGAAGATCTAAGCTACACCCTCTTTCAAGGTACAATTCGGAAGCTAAGCACTCCAATGCCCATTGGTGGCACAATCTCGAACGAACGCCGATCAGCTTCGTCTTCAATCCAAATTGTTAAACTAAAAATTAATAAGAGAGAGAAAAAGAAAGAGTGATTTGATTGGATTTTTTGAAAGAAAAAATAAACTCTCTGAAAAGCTCTCGGATTGAACGATGATCAGAACTGAGAAAGAAGAGCTTTAAAAGGCTAAAATCTGGGGCTTGTGCATGAAGCGCTCGCAGAACGTCTGCTTGTGCAAGGAGCACTCATGGAACGGCACTCAGAATGCGGAAAACCCATGAAACGTTCTGCAAAATCGTGGAACGATGCGCAACGGCACACAAAACTTTGGCACGAGAGAACCTCATCCGGAAAAGTCTCGAAGAGTTTTGAAATTCTCGAAAAAGTCAACAATCCCCCTAAGTTTCAAAACTCAAAAATATTTAAATTTAGTAAATAATTTAAATAATAAAATTTAAGCTTTTACTGTATTTAGTGCAAGTACTTTCTAGGTTTGAACTTGCATTTAATATAAAATACACATAGTATGAGGACGAGCTGATCATAATGCGGGGTAGCGCTATTTAGGCCATACGCTTGTCTTAATTTTCATGAGAGTTACTAGAAATTCATTCTGATCCCATAGTCGTGGCCTCATAACTACTCTCACTAAGGTAGATCCTCCAAGGATATGTGTAATGGAATCATACCTCGCTAAACTTTTAGCCTTAGATCTATTAAAAGCTATGCTCAATCTAACTGTTACACAAAGAGCACTACACCATAGGGACGGATTGAAGACAAACTCCTAGAAACAATGCTTCTAGATGTCATCTCAGAGGTTGTTTTTCTTTGAACCTTGGCCAAGGAATCTCCAATGGCAAAGATAGGGGTCCACTCCAGTGACTACTCTATGGGCTTAAGTTCCATCCCCCTCGATGTCTCAAATACCAAAGTTTTTGAAAGTCCTTTGATTAAAAGATCAGATAAATTATTTTTTGATTTTATAAATTGAAGTGATATCACATCTTTCATTTTATTTCTTATAGTTTTATATCTGATCAGAATATGATTGTTCATCTTTTTTATTTGAAATCTATTGATTTAACAAAACTATTAGAGCTCTACAATCATAATTTATTGGTATTATAGATATTTTGAATGAAAAAATTTTAATATCATTAATTAGATCTTTTAGCCACTATGCTTTATAAGTGGTGTCAAAAGCAGTTAATTCAGATTCTAACGTGCTTCTTATTATTATTATTTATTTACATGATCTTCAAGATACTGCACCTTCTTCAAATATGAAAAGATATCATGTAGTGGACTTAACATCTAAATTATCTATCATCCAATTAGCATCACTATATCTTTTTAGTACTTCTGAATAACTGGAGTACAAAAAAGAATAATCAAGAGTTTTCTTCATATATCTAAACACTCTTTCAAGGACTTTCTAATATTCTTCACTAGGATTGCTAGTATAGCGACTTAGTCTGCCTACTGCAAAAGCTATATCAAGACGAGTTCTATTTGCTACATATAACAGAGATCCTATCCTTTGAGAATATTCTAATTTCCTTACAGGTTCTCCTAAATTCTTAATTAAATGAGAACTATGATCATATGGGATAGAGACAGGATTAAGATCGAAATATTCAAATTTTTTTAAGCATTTTTTTTATTAAATTTGTTAGATTTATTGCTATTTCATTATTTATTCTTTTAAGCTTCATTCCTAAAATTATATCATCTTTTTCTAAATCTTTCATATCAAAATTACTTGACAAATAATCTTTAATTTTTTGTATTATTTTTAGTAATATTTTAAATAATAGAATATCATCTACATATAGGCATAAGATAATAAAATCTGAGTTATTCCTTTTATAATATACATATTTATCATGTTCATTAATTCTAAAATTATCACCTAGGATAATTTCATCAAATTTAATATATCATTGTATAGCAGCTTGTTTTAAACCATAAAGTGATTTAATTAATTTACATACCTTATATTCTTATTCTCTGACTATAAAACCTCGAGGTTGATTTATATAGATTTTTTCTTCTAATTCTCCATTTAAGAATATAGTTTTTACATCCATTTGATGAATCATTAATTTATTAATTGATGCTAATGCTATTAAGATTCTTAAGATGGTTATCCTAGCTAAAAGAGCATAGATATCAAAATAATCTATATCTTTCTTTTGGCTGTACCCCTTAGCTACTAACATAACTTTATATCTTTCTATTATTTCATCTGGTCTTAATTTTCTTTTGAAAATCTATTTAGTTTCTATTGCTTTATTTTCTGAAGGTAAATCCGATAAAACACAAATTTTATTTTCTAGTATTGATTGAATTTTACTATTTATGGCTTTCTTCTAATATGATGAGTCTGATGATGGCATAGCTTTATCATATGTATAAAGATCACCCTCTAAAAGATATGTAAAGAATTCTTCTCCAAAAATTTTTTCAATCATGTTCCTTTTACTTTTTCTTAATTCAGTTTCAGTTTCAAGTTCTAATTCCATAAAACTAGAAGAAGGTTCACATTATAGGGATTTAGAAATTTTAGTCTTAAAAAGAAAAAAATATTCAAAGAAAGAAGCATCTCTAGCTTCAAAGATTGAATTATTACTTATATCACTAATATTTGATTTAATTACTAAGAACCTATAGGCATTACTATTTTAGGCATCGCCTATAAATACAGCATCTATAGTTTTAGGTCCTAGCTTTCTCTTTTTGGGTTCAGGAATATTCACTTTAGCTAGACACCTCTATACTTTGAGAAAATTCAAATTAGAAACTCCACTTTTTCAAAATTTATAAGGGATCTTGCCACTGTCTTTAACAGGAATCCTATTTAGGATGAAGTAAGAAGACAGAAGAGCTTCCTCCCACAAGTTCTCAAATAGATCAGAGCTAATCAACATAGTGTTCACTATATCCAAAAGAGTATGATTTTTATGCTCAGTCACATCGTTGGACTGTGGAGAGTAAGGAGCAGTTACTTCATGAATTATTCCATATTCTTGACAGAACAGAGAAAAATTATTTGAAGTATACTTCCCTCCTCTATCAGACCTAAGAATCTTAATTTTCTTTTCTTGTTGATTTTCTACTTCACTTTTATAAATTTTAAACTTATCGAAGGTTTCATCCTTAGATTTAATTAGATAACAATAACAATATCTAGAAAAATCATCTATAAAGATTACTATATACCTATTGCCACCATGGATTGCAATTTTGGTAGAGTCACATACATCACTATGTATCAACTCCAAAATGAAAGATTTTTTTTTAATTGATTTAAATAGTTTTTTTAGTTGTTTAGATTCAACATATATTTCACATTTAGATGTATCTAAGTTTAATTTGGGAATTAGTTTTAAATCCATCATATATTTAATTTTTCCTAAGTGTACATGATCCAATTTATTGGGGATAAATCCCGCTCTTGTCGAAGTCCAATCTGATGCTTAGCCTAATGCGACCGGTAATCATGAAAGAGCTTTGATTGAAAATTCTTTCTCCAGCAGTCGAACTCCAACCGAACTTCTTTAGCAACCGAACTTTTCTAGCAGTTGAATCCTCCGAACTCCCTCCAGCGGCTGAACTCCTTTAAGCAGTCGAACTCCTTCAGTAGCTGAACTCCCAGATTTCTCCTTCGATCGATCTTCTCCATCAGTCAAACTTCTTCCGAACTCCTTCTTCAGTCAAATTTTTCTAGGAGTCGAACTCCTTTCGAACTTCTTCTTCAGTCGAACTTCTCTACCAGTCGGACTTCTTCTAAACTTCTCCATCAGTCGAACTTCATCCGGATTTCTTCAGTGGATTACTTTCAGATTTCAAGTAGCATTCCTCTCGGATGATCTCCTCTAGCCGTATTCCCTTTAGGAGTCCAAACTTCTCTAGAATTGACATACGTCAAAGGTCTTCACCCCTCCACATGGCCCCGAGCGGCTCAGTACCGGATGGCTATGGCTGTCACTATCAGTCTGCTACAGACGGTGTCCCACTCATGTGGATCTGAGCGGTCAGCAATCGGATGGCTACGACTGTCACTATCAGTCTATTGCAGGTAGTGCCCCTCTCACGTGGCTCTGAACGGCCAGCTATCGGATGGCTATGGCTGTCACTATCAATCTACTTCGGGCTCTATCTATAAAAGGAATCCTCTAAATATATTTTCTCTAAACTCTCTTCTCCTTTCTGAAATTCTGTTGAACTCTTTTTTGAGCACTCCATTTTTATTGGTCAAAAGAGTTGACTTGATCGTCGGAGAATCCTGTCGGAGCCACCATCATCGACTTCGGATGAAACTTTATTTTGTAGATCACCGACGGTGACCTCTTCTTTCTCAGCTCCAACTCGATCCGACTTGATCAGATTCTGTACCAACAGGATTGGCGCTAGAAGGAGGGTCCTCTATTTTTGAGGTACCCTTATTCTTAAAGGAGTGCTCAGTCGATCATGTGGATCTTCTTCTTCAAGATTCATCTCCATTCTCTTCCTCAATTCCAAAAAATACCTCCAAAGAGGATGACTATCCAGAGATCTACCGCTTCTACCATCAGATCTGGGTCAGATCTATCTGTTCCTACTCCATCATTGATGCTTCAACCTCCTCCTCCATCGACGACCGTGGTAGACTCGGAGTAGTTTAACCTACTGATACAGTGGGTTCAGGACCTCACCAAAATGGTGTAGGCCATACGGCAACCCTCGATGGTGGTTCTACCAGAAAACCCACCATCGGGATGTCAGAAATCGATCTCAAGGAAGATTACTTAGGCTAGTATATCCATCGCCTCTAGGAAAGAGAAATAGAGAGCAGACGATCCTTGCTTGGATCATGATTCTTCTCCGAAAGGGACCTTTCCCATCTACAGTCAGAAGCCTTCCAAGATCTACGATTGAGATGATGTCTTCGATCAAAAATTGTGAAAGATGGATCGATGGATTGAGAAACTCCACCACATCGCTCCGATTCACCATGATGACGTCTGCACCGATCCCCCTTTCTCTTTTCGAATTATGCAAGAGTCTGTTCCGCCGAACTTCAAGCTCTCCTAATTTAAAAGCTATAATAAAATCTTTGATCCGATCGAACATCTGAAAGCCTTCCAGATCATGATGCTGCTCCATGGCGCACCAGACATCATATTATGTCGAGCTTTTCCATCTACCTTAAAGGGAGTAGCAAGAAATTGGTATTCGACGTTAAAATTAGGTACGATATTCTTCTTTGATCAGATGAGCCATCAGTTTATGACTCATTTTGTTAGCAGCTGACATCCCCACTGAGGTTTGGATTTTTTGATGAATATCAAATAGAATGAGGAGGAATCTATTCGGGCTTATGTCATCCGATTTAATGCTGCTGCATTGAAAGTTCGAAACTTGGATCAGTCTGTTGCAATAGCTACACTCAAGAGCGGCCTTTAGAAGAACGATTTGTTGTTCTCCCTGGAGAAGAAGTACCTCAGAGACTTTGTCGATCTGCTAGCTCAGGCTGAGGGATATGCCCGAGCGGAAGAAGCCTTCAAGTTGAAGGATGAAGAAGCCATAGGAGAGCGGCATAGATCCACCACTGATGGAGGATCGAATGAAGTTCGGTCGTGCTTACAGACTCCTTCCGAGCATAAGTGAGCCCGAACTCTCTCTTGAGCTCGTCATCAAAGAAGCTCCGATAGAAGGATGCAAAAAAGTTCTCCCCCTAGAAGGTTTCACAACTATGCCTCCCTTAATGATCCTAAAACTCAAATTCTGATAGAAATCAAGAATCAACTACCAAGACCAAAAGAATTATGATCTCTCCCAAACAAGTATAATCAAAGCAAGTACTACCTCTACCATCGTGACCACGGCCATGATACTGAAGAATGTATTCAGCTTCAAGATGAAATTAAGGAGCTCATCGGGAGAGGTCGGCTAGATCGATTCTTCAGACGTCGGTCTGAAGTAAGAGTAGATCGACCAAGGGCGCTGCTGCGATCGAAATCATAAATGAGGAAGAAACAATAAGAAGATCGACCGCCTCTCGACATCATCAACACTATCTCTAGAGGACTTAGTGCTTCGACGAGCCGCCATTCCTCAGCCTCAAAGCCAGAGGAAGCTTGCCCTAAATTGAGAAGGCTAGTATGAAATAGAGGAGATCATCCGATCCGAAACTTATCGTCTGAAGGAGCTCGGAGGAACAACGCTCCCATGACCTTGAAATTCAGAAAATCTGAGGATGTACTACCAGTAATTTTTCTTCAATAAAACTCCTTAATTTTAATATTATTATTTCTTGGTGCAAAAACTATATGATGACAAGAAAGAAGCAATCAATAGTGGTCATATTAGGAACAGAAGGAGAACCTCATTCTAACATGAGCAAGTCGAAGTCCTTCAATCTCGACTGGAGATAAGATCTTTTTCGAGCTTCAACGTCGACGTCAATAGAAGATAAGATCCTTCAACCTTGGTTGGAGATAAAATCTCCTCCAAGCTTCAACGTCGATGTCAACAGGAGATAAGATCTTCTTCAACCTCGATTGGAGATAAAGATCTCTCCCGAGCTTCAACGTCAACTTCAACAGGAGATAAGATCTCATTTAACCTCGGCTGAAGATAAGATCTCTCCCGAGCTTCAATGTCAACGTCAACAGGAGATAAGATCTCCTTCAATCTTGATTAGAGATAAGATCTTTTTCGAGCTTCAATATTAACGGAAGATAAGATCTTCTTCAATCTCGACTGAAAATAAAATCTTCTCCAAGCTTCAACGTCAACTTTAACAGGAGATAAGATCTCTTTCAATCTCGATTGGAGATAAGATCTTTCTCGAGCTTCAACATCAACTTCAACAGAAGATAAGATCTCCTTCAACCTAGGCTGGAGATAAGATCTCCTCCGATCTTCAACATCAATGGGAGATAAGATCTCCTTCAACCTCAAATGAAGATAAGATCTTTTTCGAGCTTCAACATCAACGTCAATAGGAGATATCTCCTTCAACCTCGACTGAAGATAAAATCTCCTCCGAGCTTCAACGTCAATATCAATGGGAGATAAGATCTTTTTCAACCTCAGCAGGAGATAAGATCTTCTCTGAGCTTCAATCTCAATGGGTGTAGAGTCCGAAAAAGAACTTTAGCAGTCATCTTTTTGTACTTTCTTTAAATTTTGAACTCGAAAGTAGGGAGACTATTGTTGGGGATAAACTCCGTTTCTACCGAAGTTCAGTCTGATGCTTAGCCTAATGCAACTGATAATCACGGAAGAGCTTTGATTTCTTCCTCCAGTAATCGAACCCCGATCGAACTCCTCCCAAACTTCTCCTTCGGTCGAACTTCTCAAGCGGTCGAACTCCTTCAAGCAGCCAAACTCCTCCGATGGTCGAACTCCTTCCAAACTTCTTCTTCGACCAAACTTCTCCATCAGTCGAACTCCTTTCGGACTCCTTCTTCAGTCAAATTCCTCCAGAAGTCTCCTTTTGGACTTTTCCTTCAACCAAACTTCTCCACCAGTCGGACTCCTTCTGGACTTTTTCATCAGTCGAAATCCATCCGGATTTCTTCAATGGATTACTTTCAGATTTCAAGTAGCATTCCTTTCGAATGATCTCTTCTAACCGTATTCTCTTTAGAAATCCAAACTTCTCTGAAATTGACATACGTCAAAGCTCTTCATCCCTCCACGTGATCCCGAGCAGCTCAATATCGGACAGCTAAGGCTGTCACTATCAGTCTGCTGCAGATGGCGCCCTACTCACACGGTCCTAAGCAGTCAGCTACCGAACGGCTATGGCTATCACTATCAGTCTGCTACAGATGACGCCCCTCTCATGCGGCTAGCTACTAGATGGCTACGACTGTCACTGTCAGTCTACTCTGGGCTTCATCTATTAAAGAAACCCTTTAGATATATTTTTTTCTAAGCTCTCTTCTTCTTTTCGAAACTCTGCTGAACTCTTTTCTAAGCACTCCATTTCTATTGGTCAGAAGAACTGAATTGATCGTTGGAGAATTCTATCAGAGCCACCACCATCGACTTCGGATGAAACTTTATTTTACAAATCATCGACGATGACCTCTTCTTCGTTAGCTCCAACTCGGTCCGACGTTGATCAGATTCTGCACCAACATAATCTATCATGCCATAAATTTTGATTAGACTTATTCATAAAATAAACTTGATTCTTGGCTTTATTAATAAGATAATTTATTACATTCAATTTGAATAAGCCTTCACTTACATATGCTCTTCCTACGAAAGCATTATTCTTAATTATCACGACTTTATTATAATCAAGAATAATTTTATATTCTCTCTGAACCAAATGAGATCTACTAACTAGGTTCTTTCTAAGGTCTAGAACATATAATACATCTGTCAGGATAAGAACTTTCCAGAAGTCATCTTCAAATTGATTCGATCTTATCCCTTGATCCTAGCGGTTGTATTGTTTCCAAGGATTACACCTCCTTCGTTTGAGTCTTGAAAAGTAATGAACCAGGAGCAGTCAAAATAAATATGAACATTAGCTCCTGAATCCAACCACCAATTAAGATTAGAGGAAGTAACATTAACTTCAGGGTTAAAGCTTACAGACCTAAAGGTGGTATCTTTTGGGCCTTCAACTACAAGTGCTTGAGGTCCCGAGGAACTAGAAGGCTTACAAAAGGGATCCTTCTTCCAGTGATAACGATCTCTCGCCAAATGATTACACTATTACAAAAAGATTCTATGGCAGTGCATACTATGACAGTGATTTTTAAAATTGCTGTCATAGATCCTACAACAACGATTTTTCTTAACCGCTGCTATATGTCCGACCTATGGCGGCGATTATATGAAATCGCTGTCATAGATCGGACCTATCATAGCAGTTCATTATAACCACTGCCATAGGTCGGATCTATCACAGCAGTTCATTGTAACCAATGCTATAGGCTGAATCTATGGCAACAGTTAGTGAAACCGCTGCCATAAATCAGACCTATAGCAGCGGTTAGTAGGAACTGCTGCTATAAGCTTATTTATGGTAGCGGTTAATTATAATCTCTGCCATGTATTTTTTTATTTTTTTTAAATATTATATAATTTTAAAATTTAATGTCCATCTTCATCGTTCATTATCTAAATAATTATTATTAGAGTATTATCGCAAAAGGTCGCCTCGATCCGATTGCCCTAGCTTCATCGATTAGAAAAATTTGATTTCGACAATCACGAATTATGATGCAATGATCTGATAGATGAAGATCTTCGATGGATTCAAAAATCTGCAACAACGATCTTGGTGATGTTTATAGTGTACTATCAAAGTTCCACTTCAATTGGATATCGTTATCTTGATCAATTTAGTATAGGTTAGTTTCGACCGTTAAATAATAAATGAGTGATCAAAGGACCAAACGATGTCCAATTATGAGATAATTTTTTTATAAATGATCTTGGTGTTAGATATATGTGCCCTAGAAGCCAGAATTGGCTGACACTTGTAATACACTTCTAGGGGCAAAATTGTAATTTTGACTATAATTAATGAAATGGGTTATTTTCTATCACACCTGTGTATTTAGTGTCTGTGATACATCCTTTGAGTTAATGGTAATGATAATTCATATTTTCAAGAGTTGAAAATTTAAGACATGAATAATCATTATTAACTCATAAACAGCTCCCGACCATAGGATCATCACGAGGATGGTGATTGATCCGAAAGGTTGGTGTACGATCGCTTCTCTTTAGTAGATGAGTCTTGAGTCTACGGTGTGGAGACATCAGAGCGAGAGTACAGGTACTCGTTAGAGAACGAGGGTACTGAGCGTGACCACCTCGAGTAGTCATTAGGAAGTCTACCTTCTCGTCAATGACTGACTCGATGCTGCAGTAGTGTGTCTGGTTCTTTGACCTGAGATGCATCGGCAGTTCACCTTGAGGGTGTTATAGTTTGACTACACCATTACTCGATCTCCTAGCCATATGAAATCCTGAGGTGTATGTTGGCTATAGCATGTTCATTGTAGGAACTGGATTGCATCAAGATGGAATCTATCTACCTCGGTGGTAGAGGAGTAGCCCTATGATGATCATGAGAATCAAGTCCAGAAATTCATGGCCATGGTAGAGTGAAATAATAGAAAGAGTTTCTATTTAGATTTTCACATTGGACTCGAATCGAATGATTACATTATATGACAGAGACTAGGGTTTGACGAGTTCACCTTAACCCTAATCTGATCGGGGCTCAAGATAGAAGAACTTAATCACATAGGTAGCTGCACCAAGAGGTTCGCATTCAGCTCTGATGGGTTGCCACCATATACTGCTAGGTGTCACTGGTGGATTTTGGGAGCAATTAGAATGATTTAGATGATCGATCATTCTAGCTGTTCGAATCAGAAGAGTTCTGATCCATCGAAAGGAGTTTCGATGATGTCTATGATAGAGATCATGACATATCCCATTACCATACAGAACTGAACCTAACTAGATCACACAAATAAGGGTTTGAATCTAGTGATCATCAATTGAACTGATCTAGTTCAATTGATCTGAATGAGATTCAATTAGGTTCAAAGAAATCGTGCTAGCACTCGATTGAACCTAATGTTCTTCTTTTACTATCATAAATAAGTTGTCCTGACTGAGCCAAAGAAGTTTGTGCTCAATTAGAGGCCTTCATATGGTCTGACTGGAGGTTGTCCAAGTCAGAATAGGTTGTCTTATTTGTAAGACATTACCTGCCATTTTTGGTCACCTGCCATTTCTTATTCTTTGACTTTGGTCAAAAGTCTACCTTTGACTGGTCAAACGTTGACCATTGATCCTTTGACTTTTGATCAAATGTCATGCACCTATTGGAGAGTTGGTGGGGGCCTGTCCCCCTGCCAGAACCTGGCAAGGAGAAGGGCGCACGCCAAGGGTGGCGTGAGCCCAAGTAGGAGGCGCCTAGGAGTCCTTGTTGGACAAGGACTCCACCTCCCTTTTGGATTCCAATCAGAGTTCTACTAAGAATCCAGTTTGACTGGTCTTAGACGCCCTCTAAGGAAGAATCCAGGGGTCTCTATTCCAATCAATCAGATTTAGATCTGATTTCACAAAGGGTTGTGATTGGTTGAGAGGAAGAGGAGTTGGATCACAAGAGGTCTATAAATAAGACCCTGCGCCCAACCCTAATTCTAAGTGAATGCAATTCAATTGAGAAACCCCATGCCCCAAGGCTGCCTCTCCCCTCCTTCTCCATGCCATAGTCTCTTCTCCCCTTGCTCTCCACGTCCAAAAGAGTTTTGGACTTAGGTTGGTGCGATTCAGATCAAGGAAAGGCGATCAAAAGCAAGAAGGTTGCGCTGCTGCAAAAGGACGACTGCAGATCTTCAAAAGAGTTTTGAAGATCCTCCAGATTAGATCCAGATCTGATTTTTGGAGATGTGATAGAGAAGAAGAGGATCTCCAGATCCAACCCGAGTGGATACTGGTAGAGGCCAGGCGCTTGCGTGGCTAGATCCAGAACCTTCCGCTGCAATCAGGATCATCTACAGGGTAATAGGATTACCCAAATCAGGTAAATTAAATTTGATTTAATTTATCTTATTTTATTTTATTTATTAAAATAATAAGAATTAGATCTGAAATATATCAAGATCTGATTGAGATCAAGAGAAAATTTTTGAAATATATCTCTTGATCTAATCAGATCTGGACGAACCTGGACCGGGAAATAATGATTTCCCTTCAACTGGTATCAGAGCCATGGTTCTGAATTGTTTAGATCTGATTTTAATTTTATTTTAATTAAAAAATAAAGTGATTTCAGATATCACATGAGATGTGATCAGATCTGAAATCAGAAAAATTAAAATTAAATGATTTGGATCTAAGAACATGAAGATATGCATGACTAGTTCTAGAATAGAATAGTTCTATAGAATAGTTTTGCATGTCTTTGATTTAATCTGATTAAATCATATTTTAGATCTTCTTATTTACTATTTTCTGATATTATAAGTGTTATAATAACATCTGATAAATAGCAAATAAAAATTATTTAATTTTAAATATCATATGAGATATGATTGATGCATGTCTAGACTAGTTGTAGAATAGTTCTACATAATTATCTAGATTAGAATTTATTTTGATTAGATCAATTTAAATCTAATTTTTTAGATTATTATGTGATAATTTAGATCTGAAAATATGCATGATTATGATACATGAGATGTATGCAAAATATGCCTTGATTAGATCTAAATTTGTATATGAGATATATGATATAGATCTATAACTGTTTTGTAGATTTACATGTTCCTGATTAAGGCGTTCCTCTTGGCCGTCCGGTCATAAGAACGAAGAAGGGTTTAAAGGCCCTCTCTTCCCATTCGATGGGGTGTTCTTATGACGTGTAGGGGTGCTGCATGTTCGTCCTTAATCAGAAATCCAAAACTTACTTTCTGCAAAATCCTAGATCCTGAAACCCTAGGATTTATTGTGCATATTTTGTTTATGAACCCAACTTAATTAAGAATTAAGTTTATGAAATATTAATTAGGTCTAAAATTGAGAATTTCAGATCTAAGACATATTCATAATACTGGGTTCGGGCTTGGGTAGCTCAATTAGGTCTAAGCGGTTGATCAAACCGAATCAAGAGTTGGTTAGATGGGATCAACAATGCTTAAATTGACCAGCCTAATAGGATTAAGTCTGGGTCAAGATCGAGTCACGATCAAGCAAGACCTAATTAGGCTCAGAGGTTAGAGTCTGGATTGTAGGCTAACCCAATTGGTTCTGACTCAACAATTTGGTGTCTAAGGTAAGTTTGGCACAGACGACCGACTGGTTTTTAATTGGAAGCTACTCGACCTGAATGCGTTCTTGTGCGAGTTAACGGCATATTCCTTCCACCGGTCTCACTTACCTGGCCATATCTGTTGACACAGTTCTGATCTGAGGTGGTCAATAATCCGAGCTGACCCATGCCACTAGGTTAGTTCATAATTGTTATGACTAAGCCAAGTCTAGTTTAATGAGACCTGAATCAATTCTTCCTAAGAAAAGATTAAGTCCGAGGTCTTCCACCATTGTAGACGTGCGGGCCCTTCCCGGGGTTGATTGTTCTCGACTGGATACAGTGGCTCAGTTGCACCGGGAAGACTCAACCATGTCTATTAGGCATTGGATGCTATGGGCTGGAGGATGAGTTGGGCTCAATATTCCGGATACGGTGAGAGACCCAATTAGGAACCCAGTCTATGCAAATGGTGGGTCTGACTTAACTAAGGAGTGGATCAATATTCCGGATACGGTGAGATTCATGAATTAGAGACCAAGTTTGGGTGCACCATGATTAGAGAATCATTGAACAAGAGTTGTTCACTCATTGGCTAACCCATCACCAATAACTGTTAGGTGAGGTGATGAGTTAGTTGGTGAGACCGCACCACCCACTAGAAATCATCAATCACGGAGATTTTTGCATCTCTACAGAGGAAGTGTAGGGATCCGAGAAAATAGTGGAAGCTAATTTATTTAAAAATAAAATTCCTAAATAAATTGGTCAAGTCAAAATTACAGTATCTAACTAGAATCTTTGACTCTCTACAGAAAAATGTCTGCGTCCAACCCACTGGCACGTATCCTAGACACACATAGACTGACTGGACCCAATTATAAAGATTGGCTCAGAAACTACAAAATTATTTTGGGTTCAGAGAAGTTAACACATATTTTGGATCAGGACCCTCCCACCTTACCAGCTCGTCCATCCACTGAATAGAGAGCATCTCTGGAAAAATGGATTGACGAAGACAATAAGGCCAGATACTACATGTTGGGCTCGATGTCTGATGAGCTCCAGCGCCAACATGAAGATATCGGGACTGCTCGCCAAATGTTGGCTCACCTGCAGGAGATGTTTGGTGAACAGAGTCGCGCAGCCAAATATCAAGTCACAAAATGATTTTTTAAGGCTAAGATGCGTGATGGGTAGTCAGTCCAAGATCACTGTCTGACAATGATCAAGGACATGGAAGAGCTTGAGAAGCTCGAGTGTGAAGTTGGACTTGGATCTGCAGAACGATATTATTCTGCAATCCTTGACTGATGCATATGGGCAATTCATCATGAATTACCACATGCATAAACTTCAAAATTCTTTGGCCGAGTTGATGAATATGCTGGTTACCGCTGAGCTTTCTATGAAAGGTTCTAAAGGCTCAGTTCTTGCTATGGAACGGACTTCTTCCAAAAGAAAGTCTTATGGAAAGAAAAAGAAGTCTGTGAAAAAGCAAAAGGTGGAAGGATCAAAGAAGAAGAAGGCAGAACCGAAGAAAAAGGCCGATGGCAAAGGAAAGTGTTTCCATTGCAACAGCGATGGCCATTGGAAGCGAAACTGCCCTACTTACCTGGCCACCCTGAAGAACAAGAAGGAAGGTCCTTCTGGAGGTATGCTCGTTATTGAGTCTAACCTTACGGTTTCTTCTGCATCCAGTTGGGTGCTTGACTCTGGATCTAGTGCTCACCTATGCACTTCTATGCAGGGTCTTGAGGATAGCAGGAGGCTGAGGGATGGAGACATGATCCTACGCGTTAGTAATGGAGCAAGAGTTGCTGCAGTAGCCGTGGGAACATACCCTCTTCGATTACCATCTGGTTTAGACTTAGTTTTAAAAGACTGTTATTATGTGCCTGCAGCTAGCAGGAATTTGATTTCTGTTTCATGCTTAGCACAAGAAGGTTATGTGATCACCTTCTTTAAGGACCATTGTAATATTCTTTATGAAAGAAATAAAATTGCAAATGGTTTCCTTGTTAATGGTCTTTATCAGTTGCATATTGATGTACCTATTTTAACTATCGAGCAAAACGTGAATGCCAAACGACCTAGGGATAGTCCAAACGACAGATATCTATGGCACCTGAGATTAGGTCATATAGCAGAAGATAGGATTAACAAATTGGAGAAAAATGGGCTATTGAGTCCATTAACTTTTGAGTCATATCCAACTTGTGAATCTTGTCTTCAAGGCAAAATGACTAAACTCTCTTTTGTTGGACATGGGGAGAGGGCCACAGATCTCCTTGCCCTAGTACATACTGATGTGTGCGGCCCATTTCGATGTGCCGGCTAGAGGCAATTTTGTCTACTTCATTACCTTTACCGATGATCTGTCTAGGTATGGGTATGTGTATCTTATGAGACACAAGTCTGAAGCTTTTGAAAAGTTCAAAGAATTCAGACATGAAGTAGAAAAACAAACTGGAAAATCCATTAAGATTCTTCGATCAGATCGAGGAGGTGAATACCTTAGCCGAGAATTCCTAGACTATCTTAAGGAAAATGGCATAGTCTCTCAATGGACTCCACCAGGAACACCTCAACTCAATGGGGATTTCAGAACGGAGAAATCGGACTCTATTGGATATGGTTCGATCCATGATGAGCTTCACAGACCTCCCAGATTTTCTTTGGGGACATTCATTATTAACTTCAATCTATTTACTGAATAGGGTTTCCCTCTAAAATCGTTCCTACCACACCGTATGAGATATGGCACGGTAAGAAACCAAGTCTGAGTCATCTCAGAATTTGGGGTTGTCCGGCTTATGTCAAAAGACAACAAGCGGACAAGTTAGAGTTTAGGTCCTTTAGAGCTCGATTCATAGGATATCCTAAAGAGTCATTAGGATACTATTTCTACATTCCAGAAGACCATAATGTGATTGTGAGTCGACATGCCATATTTCTTGAAAAATAGTTTATTCAAGATAGTGGCATTGGAAAGCAGATTAAGCTTGATGAGAAAGTCTCACAAGTGGAAAGAGCTAAGGACCAAGTGGAACCAAATCAGGTTGAGCCAATAAGAACACTACCTCCTCCACCTCGTAGATCGGAAAGAGTTTCCCGTCCCCCTGAAAGATACTTAGGTATTATTTCAGAGGACGTAGAGAAAATGTTCCTCATAGGTAATGGTGCTCATGGAGATGATCCCAAAATCTACAACGAGGCGATATCAGATATCGACTCCGAGAAATGGCTTGAGGCAATGAAGTCAGAGATCGACTCGATGCACTCAAACCAAGTCTGGACCTTGGTAGATCCACCAGAAGGTATAGTACCTATTGGGTGTAAATGGATCTTCAAGAGAAAGATTGGTGCAGATGGAAATGTGGAGACATTCAAGGCTAGACTGGTGGCAAAAGGTTATAGTCAACGTGAAGGCATTGACTATCAGGATACCTTTTCTCCGGTAGCTATGCTAAAATCCATCCGCACATTGCTTGCCGTTGCAGCCTATTTCGATTATGAAATATGGCAAATGGACGTGAAAACGGCATTCCTAAATGGATATCTTGAGGAAGATATCTATATGGAACAGCCGCTAGGTTTCACATCCAGTGATACTGATCACAAGGTTTGCAAGCTGCAAAGGTCCATATATGGACTTAAGCAAGCATCTCGGAGCTGGAACACTCGTTTCAATGATGTGATCAAAAAGTTTGATTTCATCAAAAACGAAGAGGAACCATGTATTTTCAAAAGGGTCAGTGGGAGCGCTGTTGTCTTCCTCGTATTGTACGTGGATGACATCCTCCTTATTGGGAATGATATTCCCATGTTGACATCAGTCAAGATGTGGTTGTCCAAGGAATTCTCCATGAAAGACCTAGGTGAAGCATCCTTTATTCTAGGAATTAAGGTCTATAGGGATAGACCGAATAGGATGCTAGGACTTTCACAGAAGATGTACATAGAGGAAGTACTAAAGAGGTTTAGTATGGAAAACTCTAAGAGGGGATTAATACCCTTCAGACATGGTATTCATCTTTCCAAGAAGATGTGCCCTAGCACACCTGAGGAAATAGAACGCATGAGCAAGATCCCTTATGCTTCTGCAATAGGGAGCCTCATGTATGCCATGCTATGTACACGACCTGATATAGCCCATGCTGTGAGTGTCACAAGCAGATATCAGTCAAATCCAGGTGAAGAACACTGGACTTCTGTGAAATGTATCCTTAAGTACTTGAGAAGAACTAAGGATATGATGTTGGTCTTTGGTAATGGAGAACTCCAAGTTCAAGGATACACAGACTCGGATTTTCATGTCTGATATAGATGATCGAAAGTCGACATCTGGAAGTCTGTTTGTGTGCAATGGTGGAGCTGTCAGCTGGAAAGAGTTTCAAGCAAACTGTGATAGCAGATTCCACCATGGAAGCAGAATATATAGCTGCATCAGAGGCTGCAAAGGAAAGCATTCTGGTACAAGAAGTTTGCTGCAGAAATTGGAGTAATGCCATCAGATGCCATTCCTCTTTACTGCGACAACAATGGCGCCATAGCCCTTGCTAAGGAGCCGAGGTCTCACCAGAAATCCAAGCACATTGAGCGGCGATATCATCTCATCCACGATTACCTTGAGAAAGGTTACGTTGAGGTCAAGAGAGTCAACTCCGCAGATAATGTGGCAGACCCACTTACAAAGCCGTTGGGCCAGCAGAAGATCGAAGCCCACCTTGAGAAGATGGGACTTAGACTTGTAGCCAATTGGCTTTAGGACAAGTGGGAGATTGTTAGATATATGTGCCCTAGAAGCCAGAATTGGCTGACACTTGTAATACACTTCTAGGGGCAAAATTATAATTTTGACTATAATTAATGAAATGGGTTATTTTCTATCACACCTGTGTATTTAGTGTCTGTGATACATCCTTTGAGTTAATGGTAATGATAATTCATATTTTCAAGAGTTGAAAATTTAAGACATGAATAATCATTATTAACTCATAAACAGCTCCCGACCATAGGATCATCACGAGGATGGTGATTGATCCGGAAGGTTGGTGTACGATCGCTTCTCTTTAGTAGATGAGTCTTGAGTCTACGGTGTGGAGACACCGGAGCGAGAGTACAGGTACTCGTTAGAGAACGAGGGCACTGAGCGTGACCACCTCGAGTAGTCATTAGGAAGTCTACCTTCTCGTCAATGACTGACTCGATGCTGCAGTAGTGTGTCTGGTTCTTTGACCTGAGATGCATCGGCAGTTCACCTTGAGGGTGTTATAGTTTGACTACACCATTACTCGATCTCCTAGCCATATGGAATCCTGAGGTGTATGTTGGCTATAGCATGTTCATTGTAGGAACTGGATTGCATCAAGATGGAATCTATCTACCTCGGTGGTAGAGGAGTAGCCCTATGATGATCATGAGAATCAAGTCCAGAAATCCATGGCCATGGTAGAGTGAAATAATAGAAAGAGTTTCTATTTAGATTTTCACATTGGACTCGAATCGAATGATTACATCATATGACAGAGACTAGGGTTTGACGAGTTCACCTTAACCCTAATCTGATCGGGGCTCAAGATAGAAGAACTTAATCACACAGGTAGCTGCACCAAGAGGTTCGCATTCAGCTCTGATGGGTTGCCACCATATACTGCTAGGTGTCACTGGTGGATTTTGGGAGCAATTAGAATGATTTAGATGATCGATCATTCTAGCTGTTCGAATCAGAAGAGTTCTGATCCATCGAAAGGAGTTTCGATGATGTCGATGATAGAGATCATGACATATCCCATTACCATACAGAACTGAACCTAACTGGGTCACACAAACAAGGGTTTGAATCTGGTGATCATCAATTGAACTGATCTAGTTCAATTGATCTGAATGAGATTCAATTAGGTTCAAGGAAATCGTGCTAGCACTCGATTGAACCTAACGTTCTTCTTTTACTATCATAAATAAGTTGTCCTGACTGAGCCAAAGGAGTTTGTGCTCAATCAGAGGCCTTCATATGGTCTGACTGGAGGTTGTCCAAGTCAGAATAGGTTGTCTTATTTGTAAGACATTACCTGCCATTTTTGGTCACCTGCCATTTCTTGTTCTTTGACTTTGGTCAAAAGTCTACCTTTGACTGGTCAAACGTTGACCATTGACCCTTTGACTTTTGACCACATGTCATGCACCTATTGGAGAGCTGGTGGGGGCCTGTCCCCCTGCCAGAACCTGGCAAGGAGAAGGGCGCACGCCAAGGGTGGCGTGAGCCCAAGTAGGAGGCGCCTAGGAGTCCTTGTTGGACAAGGACTCCACCTCCCTTTTGGATTCCAATCAGAGTTCTACTAAGAATCCAGTTTGACTGGTCTTAGGCGCCCTCTAAGGAGGAATCCAGGGGTCTCTATTCCAACCAATCAGATTTAGATCTGATTTCACAAAGGGTTGTGATTGGTTGAGAGGAAGAGGAGTTGGATCACAAGAGGTCTATAAATAAGACCCTGCGCCCAACCCTAATTCTAAGTGAATGCAATTCAATTGAGAAACCCCACGCCCCAAGGCTGCCTCTCCCCTCCTTCTCCATGCCATAGTCTCTTCTCCCCTTGCTCTCCACGTCCAAAAGAGTTTTGGACTTAGGTTGGTGCGATTCAGATCAAGGAAAGGCGATCAAAAGCAAGAAGGCTGCGCTACTGCAAAAGGACGACTGCAGATCTTCAAAAGAGTTTTGAAGATCCTCCAGATCAGATCCAGATCTGATTTTTGGAGGTGTGATAGAGAAGAAGAGGATCTCCAGATCCAACCCGAGTGGATATCGGTAGAGGCCAGGCGCTTGCGTGGCTAGATCCAGAACCTTCCGCTGCAATCAGGATCATCTACAGGGTAATAGGATTACCCAAATCAGGTAAATTAAATTTGATTTAATTTATCTTATTTTATTTTATTTATTAAAATAATAAGAATCAGATCTGAAATATATCAAGATCTGATTGAGATCAAGAGAAAATTTTTGAAATATATCTCTTGATCTAATCAGATCTGGATGAACCTGGACCGGAAAATAAGGATTTCCCTTCACTTGGCTACTATTTTAATCATTTTTTATGATGGTGATTATAAAATTCAACTTATGAGATAAAGAACGATCTAAAACTATACATCTCCTGACAATCATTCTGAAACTTCACTGATTGTTATGCTTGTACTTTTGCAATATCTGCTTAACATGAACAGTTTATACAAAAATAATTTGAATTTTACTATTTTCACCATATAAAATATTTAAAATTATAATAAAGATTATTTAACTAAAAAATTATCTCATAATCGAATGCCGTTTAATCCTTTGATCGCTTATTTCTAATTTAACGGTCGAAATTATTTCATACTAAATTGACCATGATAACGATATCTGATTGAAGTGAAACTTTGATAGTATGCTACAAACATCATCGAGATCATCATTGTAGATTTTCTAGATTCCATCGAAGATCTTCATTCTATCAGATCATCGCATCGTCGTTCGTGATCGTCGAAATCAAATTTTTTCTGATCGATGAAGCTAGGGCCATCGGATCGAGGCGATCTTTTGCGATGACACTCTAATGATAATTATTTAGATAATGAATGATAAAGATGGATATTAAATTTTAAAATTATATAATATTTAAAAAAAATAAAAAAAAATTATTTTCAATCTACGGTAGTGGTTATCAAAAAATCGCTGCTATAGATCTACAGCATAGTGGTTATAGAATCACTGTCGTAGATCTATGGACAGCAATTTTGGATAACCGCTGTCGTAGATTTATGGCAGTGGTTCGATAACCATGCTGCCGTATAGGTTAGGTTAAAAATTTTCCAAATTTTTTCTGCTTTCCATCCATGCGCGCTCGATCTC